>JALIZH010013287.1:0-124851 GCA_030522465.1 Rhipicephalus appendiculatus | reverse complement strand
GCGACAAATGTCTATATTAAGAAAAAAGAAAACATAGGGAAGCAGGAAAACTAAAATATAGATTTTAGTGCAGGAACGTGAAAAATCATCGTATCCTGAGGCGCAACCAAGATCTGCTTTATGAATGCTGCTTGTCAGCCTCGCCTTTTCAAGGTTCTCACAACGTATTAAATATCAAGCATGAGGCTGCAGTAATCTTCCTCTTCAATATAGTATGCGTGCCCTTCATGGTACATTCCTAATACTACGAAACCTTGTTCTTGAAAGACCCTGATTATTAATGATTCGCGTCTGATATACAACACACCCTACAGACAGAGACATATGTGGTTCACACAACAGAAAACGCTCGCCTCCTCTTTTCTCTCTCGCGTTATCTCCTGATGAATGGTGTGTCTTTTGAAGGGCTTTCCAGCGCTCATTAACGAATGACAGGTGTACAGGATCAAATCTGCCAAGACGCACAGGTGCGAAAAAATAAAAGAAAGCTATAGGACGGCAGAGCATCTTATACTTTCGGGTCATTAGTGCAAAAACGTCAGTGCGTATAGGGCTACATGAGGGTGAAACACTGTTTCCACGCCCGTCTTGAGATTAGGTGCGCCCCCCAAAGCCGTGATTACGCTCGCCATGTGTCGGTCACATGATACAGAGAAATAGAAACGACGTGAGGCAAGGTGTCCGTATAAGAGACAAGAAAAGTAGGGGATGTCGACTGAAGACGACTTGTGTATTAGGAGCTTCGTGCCCAAGCTCTGCTCAGTCCGTGCAACCTAGTGTCGACCCAATAAGGTAATCTTGATGTTGTGACAGGCGCATTAGTGAGGCTCCTGGCAAAAATCCGCCTTCGTTACGGAAAGAGCGAAGAGCATCAGCCACCGACACCTACACGTTGGCTTTACGCGAGGTAGAACTGGTCAAGAAATACATAGGCGAACACGAATGGAACGACTAATGTAGATAGCTGTCTTGCTCTATTAGGCAAAGGATTGCCCCTATTTTATTTCATTTTATGTGCGTAATGCCAACCATTTTGTTTACACTGCTTCCAGGTATCTAAAAATTGGTCAAGTTATGGCGAGTGACCATATACAAATAAAAATGAAGGCAGCTTCGCACTAGTGGCGCCAAGCCTGAAGGAAGTGGGGAGCTGGGCAGACTGCTTTGTATCTCTTCGGTTTTCTCTTTCTTTATTTCTCTATTTCTTGCTTTCTCTCTCTTTTTTTTTTACGCTTTTGCAGTCCTTTTTTTCTATCTTTACTTCTATTTATTTTTATTTTTATTCCTATTTTTCACCTTCTTTCTCTCTGTTTCTATTCCTCACTTGCTTCCTCCTTTTTTGTCTATTTTTATACCTTGTTTTGCCTGCGTCATGCCAAGCGGCGAGTGCATACGGCAGCATACGACAGCCCCGGCCCCTAAAGTGCTGCGCAATTAATATCGTGATCGAGCGGCTCGAAAAACAAGAGGAAGAAGACTTCTCTTTGGCGCGAGCGCACGCTGAATATGCTACAGATGGCTATGTTATACGTGGTTTTGCCTGCGTTACGCGAAGTGATGACAGCATACGACCGCATACGACAACTCGGGCCCCTAAAGTGATCCGTACTAAAAATGAGCGTCATCTGGAAAATACAAGTTCTGCACGTGTGGTTCTTTCACTGCGTTGTTGCGCTCTGTAAATGTTCTTATAAGCTTCCTACGCCTACCTGTACTCACTTATCTGTAGAGCTAAGTGTACAGATTTAAAACACTTGCTATTTCTATATTTCCGTTGTTACACCTGTGAGTCGTGACATCACGGCAGCAAGTAATTCAGCTTACGAGGGAAGTGGGTTTATTTGAAATATTTGTGAAAATGCATCAGCGTGGTTGCTTCACTATGGCACATGGCTTCTGAATATGGTACGGATCTGGTTACATATGTCTCGAAGAATTATGCGTCCATTGAATTTGTAAAAAGCTGCAGCATTGTTGGCTGCAGTCTGAACAGAGCGCAAGCTTTCTTTATTTGAAAACTTAGATCACGCTTGAGCTTCGCCTTCAAATAAGAAAAGCAATAGAGTAACATGGCCCATTTCTCATTGCCTTCTCATTTGCTTGCCAAGCCTCACTTCTGCGCGGACACTTCACCCGTGCCTCGAAAGAAGGAACGCCTGCGCACGTAACATTGGCCAGTTTAGACTCTCCTCGAGTCTCTTCAGCAAGTGTAGTCGCGAAGTACCCAGCATGCCATAATTCACCATTTTGCAAATTACCGAATTACATGCCTCGGGTCTGCAAGATTATAGACGCAACTATGCAGCTGCCCATTTTGTTCATGACCCGGCAAATTATTCCTGAGCGCTTTGTAATTGATGGGCCCTTAAACCGTTTACTCTTTGCGCAATTAACATGGTGTGACGCCTGGTGCCATTCCACGCTTCTACGAAGCAACATGTCTTAACGTGGATCCGCCTCTTACATGAGGCCAGCGTAAGGTTTTTTCCGAAGCAGTTTAAAAGAAACACGTTGTTTCCGCACATTATACCTATGACACCGCAAAGGAAACGGCAGAGATATACCTTGACAGAAAAAAAAACGAAAACAACTACCACGACGTTTTTGTACCCGACGAAGCCAGTAATTCCCTGTTCGTACTGTTCATTCGTTGGTGCATAAGAAACAACGAATTCGTTCAGCGGTGTCGGTTTTTGCGTGGCAAGGCTGTCAGAGAGAAAACTCTAGCAGATGTCATGCACTGTGGGAATCAATGATTTTGCGAAGCAGTCTGCGAGCAGCTGCATACACCATATTGGTTGACTTTCAGACAAATCACAGCATGCATGTCATGACATGTCGTTCCCTTTTGCATGTTCGTCCTACATGCGTGCATGTACATTCTGGTATATACCATGCTACCAAATATCAATTCTGGTGTACACCATGCATAATCTGCCGTTTGTGTTTATAACCCTCATTCCATGCCAGGTTCCCTGCATAACATGTGAATAAAACAACCGCGAGTGCACAAAGACCGGGCTTGGTAAATCGTGACGTACAGTACTCACAGATTGAAACAGGACAGTTTTGGGCTAAGTGACCCACATACGTTCGTTTCCACTGTCTTCGGTTGAAGTCATATCGGTGCAATTTCTACTCGAACGCCTAGATTCCAGCCAACATTATCCTTATAGGTCCGATTCGTCGCGACATGACGTGTTTTAAATGCGAAGCATTTCTTTGCGTACTGCAGACACTTTGAGCGTTTCTATCTATCTATCTATCTATCTATCTATCTATCTATCTATCTATCTATCTATCTATCTATCTATCTATCTATCTATCTATCTATCTATCTATCTATCTATCTATCTATCTATCTATCTATCTATCTATCTATCTATCTATCTATTTAGCCGCCTACGTCTGCGTGCTCTCGTGATCACCTCCTTAACTTGGGGCAGACCAAAATTAGTATGGGAGGGTAAGAGGGTTTGACAATTTTGACTGTCTGGTCAGGACATGAATAAAAGTTTGGCATATCCGAAGCACCACGAAAATCGATGTTATGCGAAGCATGCGGAGGCAAGGTGACTGGGTTGTAATTTTCTTATTGAGCGAAACGTTACGAAATGGCGTTGAAGATATGTACAAATTTTGTACGCTCAGACATATGTTGAACAGTCGCATATGTTTCATATAACCAGTTATTTACAGTTGCGTAACGATGGCAACAGAAACATGGGTACTACCAACACCAGAAGCGGTAATCTGGATATGTAGCACTTGTGTTTGCGAGGACGGTAGCCCTGAATAGTGCTTCGTGGACCAACTACAATGGATGGTGCTTAAGTATACAAGTGACATTAACCCGACATGACTCCCGCCTCATAGGAGTACATATGTAATGTTTATAAAATTAGATTGCCAGCACTGGAACCACAATTTACGTTTCACCAGCATTAAGCGTACATAGGATAGGGTCTTCTTCCAAAGCAGTTCTGAGGCCTGACGTGACTCTGTGGTAGAATACTTGATTGCCACGCAGATTGCTTAGGTTCGATTCCTGCTGGGGCCCTGATGTGTATTATTTGCATTCGACGGGTCAACGCTGCCGACGTCAGTTTCTCTTAACGCTCTCGCACTTAAATTACTTATGTTTGTCCTCACCGTTCCTGGGTAGGCATAAATTGTCAAACACCTGTGGCGCATACCCGCATACCGCGGCCCGTGGTATACGGGTATGTGCCACACGTGTCTGCAGGAAAGGGTTTGGCGACGTATGCGAAAGAATTTTCACGTTATTCATGTCATGACCAGCCAGACATATTCTTCAATACCTCTTACCCTCCCAAACAAATTTTGGTCTACCCCAAGTTAAGGAGGCGATCACGAGAGCACCCAGACGTAGGCGGCCAGATAGATAGATAGATAGATAGATAGATAGATAGATAGATAGATAGATAGATAGATAGATAGATAGATAGATAGATAGATAGATAGATAGATAGATAGATAGATAGATAGATAGATAGATAGATAGATAGATAGATAGATAGATAGATAGATAGATAGATAGATACGCAGATAGAAACGCCAAAGTGCTTACAATATGCTACCACAAAGCCACGCCAGGTCTCGGCACTACTTTGGAAAAACACCCTATGCAGGCGTGATCTTGGTGAAACGTCAATTCTGGTTGCAGACCCATCTAATTTTATAAACATTACATATGTACTCCAATGATAGGGGCGTCACGTCGGGTTAGCGTCAGTTGTAGTTAAGCACCATCCACTGAAGTTGCCCTCTCTGTCGTGTCCGTGCTGAGCGGATGGCGTGCAGGCTGAAGCGGCCACTGCAGTACGGACACGCGGTCCTGGGCGCTACTCGCCGAGGCTGATGCTCGGGCGGGAGACACCGCCGCCCAGGGTCCGGGGCCTTTCCGTGGACTGCTCGCCGAGGCCGATGCTCAGGGCGGCATGCACTGCAGCCCAGGGTCAGCGGTTGTTGCGTGGGCTGCTCGCCGAGGCCGATGCTTGGGCGGGAGACTGGGGAGGGGCAATACCCAGCCAGACCTTCCGCTGCTCTCCGCACCTCGAACCCTGCGTCACCGCTCCTCCGTTCTTCCCTGCGCGCGCCCGCCCTCCAAGATGGCGTCGCCGCTCTTTCCTCCTCTTCCTTTTTCTCTTCTCTTTCCAGCCTTGAAATTATTTTTTCTTGTCAAAATCGCTTCTTCCTCCTCTTCTATCGGTGGCCTTGTCATTCTTGAGAATGGCCCCCCCCAATTTTCGAGTTTTCGCTCAACGAAAACTTTCGTCACCCCTGCCACCATACACGACACTGCACCGCACCCCACTTCACTGCACCATCCCACACTTCACTGCACGGCACTTCACGTCCCAGCGCAGCACTCCACTCCGCAGCACAACACTTCACTTCACGGCACAACACTTTACGTCACGGCATATCACTTCCCGTCACGGCACACTTGACTTCATTGTTTTCCCCACCGCACTTGTGTAAATCAACGCGCACATCACATTCTCGGTGAGTAACCGTCACACGTCGATGTCCCACAAAAAACAATCACTATTCATCAAATGTCACGACCGGGTTGACTACATCATCACCCTATAGAAAATCTTCGCCCACGTCGCTTCATATCTAGCCTACTCCTTAACTGCACTCTTGTTCTCTTAGCGTGCTTCCCTCACACCTTCCACAAGCCTTGACAAACCGCTTAACGTCACTTGGCATGTACGGGCACCAGAACGCTTCTGCAACTGCGCCCATCATCTTCCTCACTCCTTGGTGGCCCTCTGAACCAGCATGTGCACGATTGAGGACTCTCCTTATCAAGCTCAACGGCACAGCTAGCTGTCTCTTTTCGCCTCCATCGTGGAACTTGCATGTTCGGTATAGCAGCCCTCCGACCTTCTCTAAACCTGTGGATTGCCCGGCTCTTGTTATCTTGCACAACGTGACCTGTCTCTCAAAACATCGTCGCAGCGTACTGTCCACTTCCTGCCTCTTTCTCACTTCTGCTGCCGTTATGCCCAATACTGTCGCTGTCTCATCGTGCTTGGTGACACCTTTTTCATCCTTGTTGCTCGTAGCTCTCTCTACTGCGTATGTGGAATGTTCCCTGGAAGGCTGATCGACCCTCCTCTCATGACGTTTATCCACGACTCTAAGGGGTCCGTACCTCCGAACCATTGGCGCATGTTGTGGTGGGCAACCTCCAGATGGGATCGGGATCGACCACTCTTCTGACCCCTGGTACGTTACCGAGAATTACGTGGCAAAGAGGGTTTTTGGCACATCGGGCTTCAATCCATCCACAATAATACGGCGTCAAAATCAGTACCCTAGCGACTGGCATGCGTCGCTGTTCCATCAGCCAATCGGACCGGCGTTTCTGTACCCGCGATGTCCGTTTCTGGCACCAGGGATTGTCTTGCAACATTCCCACAATCTGCAACATCCCCACAACCACTGGCATAGCAGCTTCAGCGTCTTCAGACCGTAAGGACGTGGTGACGGCACATGTCTCGTCCCCATTCGACTCAGCCTCCTCGGTACTGCTACCGAGACCTTGGTTTCTGTCTGCAACGCAAGCCATCATACTTTCGGGTCCGGCTCTACAGCTTTCTGTGACAATTACATATGTACTCTAATGATAGGGGTGCCACGTCGGGTTAGCGTCAGTTGTAGTTAAGCACCATCCACTGAAGTCGGTCTACGTAGCACTATCTAGGGCTACCATGCTCGCAAGCACAAGCTCTACAATTCAGCTTGCCGCTTCTGGTGTCACTAGTTCCCATGTTGTTCTTGGCATAGTTATGCAACTGTAAACAACTCGTTATATAAAACATATGCGACTATTCAACATGCATGTCTGTGCTTATAACATCTGTACATATCTTTAGCGTCATTTCGTAACGTTTCGCTCGACAATCTGCACCCCAGTCACCTTCCCTCCGCGTGCTTCGCGTGACATCGATTCGCATGGTACGTGGGATCTGCTGAATTCTTTCTCGAGCAATTGATCATACCAGTGGTTGTACTTAAAATTTTGATGTCACGTGTGAATCCATGAGTACTGTACATGAAATGCATCACATTATATTCATGTTTCAACATGTCATTTATAGTTGTCAGACTCTTATGTCATGCATTACAGATTTTGGCGTATATCAAGTTAATGAAAGGGCTGCGAGAGCGCCAGAACGATGTCATATAAATCATGAGGTACACCGCATGCATGTCGTGGTTATGATAGGACTCGTTGTTTATGTTCTTCGTGAACTCGTATAGTGCCACGCCAACTCAGGTATATATCATGTTCATGAAAGGGATGCGCGGGCCCCAGGACCATCGTATGTAAATCACGATGCAGATTGGCACATGGAAGAACTTGCTTGTTACGACCCGTCGTTTCTGTTCGTCATTTCGTCATGTAATGCGACAAACTTTCTTAAATTGGCGAGAGGATGAGTACACAAGTAAGAAAACATTCAGAACACCACCAGCGCAGACTGCCAACTGTTTATTTTCTGAAAAGCAAGGAACAGATATTTCAAGCAGGAACCTGTACACGTGACCAATCTTTTCAATCTCGCATGTGCTGACAAAATTACTATCATTGCTGAATAAGAGTGTAGCCCAAGATCTTGGCCTACACTCTTATTCAGCAATGATAGTAATTTCGTGTAAGAAATCATTCATACTGTTATACTTGCGCCGAATGACCTGAACGTCAACTCACAAATGAAAAAGACTTAAACGCGCGGAGGATTATTTAGACAACCTTCGGAGCAAAACTGTGTGGATGCATCGAGACGTCTTGACTATGTAAAAGGAATAATAAATCGGTGCTGAACTTTTTTGAGCGTAGCAGGCTAAGCTGCCTATATCTAAAACATGTGCTATGTGAGGATCGTGCCCGCGGTGCCTAGCGCAATAACTCTCATAGGGTAACGTCACGTTTGTACGGTAACTACAATAGCATAATCACATGCATCTACCTCTATAAACCTTCCTCTCCTATTTCCTCTGAGCCTGATGAGGAGTATAAGGTTGAGATAACTCCCGCCAGGCCAACATCTGCTTCACTACAGCAGCCTTTTGGTGCATCATGCTGGTCACGCCCTATCTCTGCTGGTTTCATTTTACGCTCCTGCGCTATTCATGATCATTGCTCTCCATATTTTTCCTTTGATTAAATATTAGCTTCATAAGGAATTATACATTTTGAATAAGGTGGTGATAAAGGTACATAACGAGAGTTTTCACTGGGTAATCACACAATGGCCTTTCATGTCCTATCGCCTTCTTTTAACGCCTCACACACACGAAAGAAACCCACAAATGAGAAGTAATTTGTTGTTGGACCCTCCTCACTGCAAAAGTCACTTTTTTTTACCAGACATAATTTCGGTATCTTGGTTGTCAGCGGCGCCAGAATGATTCCCACTTTTATACTATCGACAAACATAAAAAATTCTTCCGTTTGCCTTAAGTTCCCTGGTTGTCAGACAAAGAGGGAAGAGGGAAACTCGGGTGAAGGAAATTAATGCCTGTGATCACAATAGCTTGTAATGAAGAACAGGGCACAAGCAAGGTGCGACAAAAAAAGATGAAAAGTATGGTTGATTTTTCCGTCATAGGAATCGGGTGTAACACGAAAATAAAACGTGTCCTTACTGAAATAGTTGAATGTTTACTGTACATTGATATAAGAGAGCTTGCACATAGTGTTTGACAGCTATAACCCCGTTTAACGTGCATGTACCCACGTTGACGCTTAGTAATACATCTCCATCCCGACAACTAACGTCCATGATCAATGATTATACAAGTCCTTGTGGTCATAGATGCTTGTGGTAGCTGTAGTAGTTAACGGTGAGAGCGGGATCAGAGAAAAAGGTGTGACAGCCATAAGAGCGTCACTGATTGGACGCCGAACTTGAGCTGAGGTCATTGCAATAGGCCATTGGCCACCAGCTGCTGAAGTACGTTCTCTGCTTCATTTACTATTTTAGATGTGAAGCATCGTATGGCGAAGCTTAATCCGGTGGTGGTGGTGGTGGTGGTGTGCCGCGTGCCCACCCTTATGCGCATGCGCAAACCCTTAAAAAAATAAAAATAAAAAACCTCCTCTCCCCCTCTCTCTCCTCTAGGCATCCCTCCCCGCGGCAACCACACCCTCACTGCGCATGCGCCTCCCCTCCTCTCTCTCATCTAGGCAACCCTGCCCGCGGCGTCTACACTCCCCACTGCGCATGCGCGTCCCCCCTCTCTCTCCTCTCCTACGCTCCCCCCCCTCTCTCCTCTACGCATCCCTGCCCACGGTGTTCACACACCCACTGCACATGCGTGTCACCCCCTCTTTCTCCTCTCCTACGCTCCCCCCCTCTCTCGCCTCGCGACGCCGACGCAGGCAGCGTCTGCTAGCGAGTTTCTTGGTTGAAAAAACCGACTGCTCGCACTGCACAACCGTTCACTGGCCACCCCGTATATATGGCAATGGATCTTGACCTCCAAGGTGGTGCCGGTGGGAGATTTCTCCTGTGCGTTGTTGAACAATAAAAATTCGCAGCGTGCGCGTTAACTAAAAGCGGAGTGCGGGTCTCTGTGTCCAGTCGGAGTCGTCTGTCTCTCATTGCCCATTAGCAGCGATTGGCATGTTCCGGTAGGAAACACTGCTCCATCACTGCCTGCTTTGCGCTTCCCCAGTTTTCTCTCCTGCGCAACGCTGCGATGAGCGCCAGCGTCAACGCCGCCGCCAGTGTAAGCGTTAGCGCCCGCTGCTTCACATCTACACATGGTTCCCTTTAGCGGGAGATGGTGTAATTTTTTTTTCAATTTTCTGTGTGATTCCTACTGTTTAAGTATATATCGACATTTCATTTGAGTTCGCTGTTATAGCCAAGGCGGTGTTAAAGGCAAATGTGAAATAATCTGGGCGTACCTAGAGTATGCAGTAACAAAAAATTCTGCTTACAACTTGGTAAAGTAGTGCAAATGAGCTGGCAATATAACAATGGAAAATATAAGGAAAAATACCTTGAAGTTAAGGGGATTCGAGAAACATTATGACACCAAGTACTTCGTTTTTCTTATCAGCATCCCCACAAGCCGTTTCATGCTATTTTACATAGGCGCTGAGTCTTCTATTGTCTCCCCTTAACATCTAAGTTGAAGGTGCATCAAACTTAATTGCCATAGCTTCTAGAGGTGAGGCCTGTATCGCGTTTATACAGGGTGTTTCACGCAACTTGAATCAAATATTAAAAAAGAAAAGCTTGACTTTAACTGAACGAAAAGAACGACATATGGTTTGAAGTCATGTGGCGCTTGTTGGGGTATTTCTATATTGTTAATATATGGGTAATTTACTAAGATCAATTATCCAAAATTTTTATTATTCGCTTTAGGGCTGAGTGAGTTTGGTTACGTTTTTTAGAGCATTTCAAAAGGACCTTTTTTTTTGGCAACCTACATATTGGGCGGTGATTTTTTTCCGGCGTTTAAAGAAAGCCCGCGAAATATGACCAGGCCACTGCGTTCGTGTGTGACCGTACTGCAGCGCTCTAAAACGTGCTTCGAGCCAGTGGCGTAGCCAAGGGGGGGGTTAGAGGGGTTCAAACCCCCCCCCCCGAAATATTTCAATTTTGCTTGCGTATATATACACGGACACATACAAACGCACACACGAACACACATAAAGTATGGCTGAACCCCCCCCCCCCCCCGCCACCCGAAAAAAATTTCTGGCTACACTCCTGCTTCGAGCGATACAACCGGCGTGTGCACCGCGCTACGAAATGAGTTGCCGTGGTTCCAGGCACCAGCTTCCAAGTGCGTCGGCATTTGTGACGGCTGCACATAGCAAGGAAACGCCATCGTCCCTGAGAAGCGACAGGCTGATGGTCCGCACTCCGTTTGTTTTGCACGAAGCACGTTTAGGAGCGCTGCAGCACGGTGGCGCGTGAGGGCAGAAGCATTGCTTTATTTCATATATCGCGGGTTTTCTTTTAAAAAACAGAGAAAATCTCCACGAAGCAAGTACGATGAAAAAAAGATAGGATGGGTCATTTTGAAATGCCATCTACGACGTGACAAAACGCACTTGACCATAAAGCGAATATTAAAATTTTTGCATAATTCACTTTAGTTAATCCACCAATTAAGCGCAAAGTAAAATATACTATAACGACCGCCACATGACTGTAAACCATATGTCGTTAGTTTCATTCAGTTAAAATCAATCAAATTTTAAATATTGGGTTCTAGTTACGTGAAACACCCTGTATACATATTCATTGTGATTGTTTGCTACAGAATTGCCTTGCTATTTCACTATAATATATTCGTTTTCCTTTTTTTAGGTCGCTGGAAAGTTTTGATTACTGTTACAAATCACCAGGTAATCTGAGCTATAAGTAGCAATAGTGTGAATAGCAGTGGTATCCTGCGATGTTTGTGTAGCACCAATAACGTCTAAGACGTTTCTGTACGGCTCACGTTCTCTCTGAGAAGAGGTGTTAAAAGATTGCGCGTTAATGTACATGTTGCTAACTGACGCTTTACGCGAGCACATAATTATAATATGAAAATTCATTGCAGTTTTATCTCGTCTATATGCACACGTTCTTGCACGCGTTATTGCTGCTGTACAGGTGACGTGTGATCCGGTATTGCTAAAACGATGGTACGTTTACGGACAAGGTAAGACTGCACAGTGGTATTTGCAACATGTTCTGAAGGTTTCTTATGGACGTTCTCGTAAGAAGTTGGCAACTCTCTAGCTGGTCAGCAACTACAGCAACGGCACCCATAAATTAAGAGTGATGCGCGAAAACCACTGACGGCGCAGCGTATAAATATCTGTCATGTTAAGCCGCTGAACCAATCCTAATAAGTTGTTTCGGAATTAACACTAATAGACTTTCATAAAGAAAGACAGAACTTTTGGGATACTAAGATATATTTCATTAAAATTACACAAAAAGTTGGCAGTTAAGAAACTTTCAAGCAGATATTTTGGTACATAGGCGTTTGCTGCTTCTTTATATTGTAGGCTCAGGGCCAAGGGTCGGCTGAAGCCCTCCGAAAGTAGACAGAGGCAGAGTGCGAAAATACACCTTTACTGTCCCGAGTCCCAGGCTCGACTGCCCGGCCGCCGTTCCACCGTGAGCGCGTGAGCTCGTGCGCCCGAGCTATACCTTTTCCCGATAAAACTAACCAGGGTGTTTCCCACAATATCGATCTATACTAACAAATTTGCAAATGTATCGAAGTATCTTAATATACAATACGCAAGTATCGTATCGGATACAATTATTGCGGTGGTATCTTGTATCTGTATCACAAATATTCATGCCCAAGTGCCTTGTATCGTATAGCGATACAATTTCAAAGTATCTTTGCCCAGCCCTGGGCGTGGCGCTAAGATAGAGGAACACCACCCTACGAATTAACCAGAAGGCGTAGAAGTGCAATAATCTATTGTAGATTAAGAAGATTAAGAAATGGAAAAAATGCTTACGCTATCTAGTAATTGCAGAAAGCAAAGTGGCTGTCATTCGAAAAGGTATTGCAACTGCCGCAAAGCTTTAGCGTCTAGATCGTGTGAAGGATGAAGGATGAAAAAGTTTTAAAATTATATTTATTAGCACCCATATTTGCCTGAACTAATGCTTACAAGCGGAGTTATACTCAAACAACAGATACAAAAAGAAATTCACAAGCAAAGGATATATCTGCAAGTGAAAAACTTTGCAACCAAACCCAGAAGTTATCTCTTTAGTCATTACAATTGTAATACATTGTACACTTTTATAGATCGTGTTGCCATTGATTTGATGTTTATTTGGCCCTACTGCTTGGACAGAGATGTTGGTCCGCAGTATGTTTACATAAACGAATAATAAATAAAGAAATATTACAAAACATGACCCATGTAATTAGCAGATCTGCTTTCGCACGAACAAGTGTCAGTTCATAAAATAAAGTAGACATTCTTTAAGAACTCCGCATGATTTCTGCAGGATGTGGTCCGTTGCGCTGGTTCTAACAAGTTTTACGAAGCCATCGGGAAGCCTCACGTTTCCAGTCAGGGTGTCTACGTGGCTTAATCTTTCGTATTATCATGCTGTGGGGATAACGGGCAACCAATATAAGGTAGCTGGAGCCGTGGGCTGCTTCTCAAGAAGGGATATACCGCTCTGTGAGATAAAATTGCGTGCCTAGCCGCCCTGTTTCCTGGGTGTCGCTCGGATGATAATGAGTGATCATCGTTCACTATAAAGGAGCCACTTGAGCACGATGGGCAGCCACGAAACGTCGTTGGAATGTAAGCCAAAACAAGAAAGACCTCGAGATAAAGGAGACAATAAAAACCGGACAGAATCGAGATTGCGCGAGGGTTGATTAATGAGCGAATTGTCTCCTCTCAGGAAGGAATCTGGTGTGTGGGCCATTCGTCTATGACAAGGGGACGCATTAAAAGTCAATTAGGGCATCACCAAGCAGCATCTACGCTGAGCTGGACGTGAGATTTGCGCAGAAGGAAAGACCTGGTACCAATCAGACGGAAGCGGATGGTTGCGTTATTTACGACAGCAGGACTGTCCTATATATTTGTATTATCGGATCGACGCCTGGTAATAGCTGTGGCAGGCTGCTGAGAGCTCTGGATTACTGTTTGATGAACAGCTTGACGGGACATCGCTATTTTTTGGTTTGCGAGTTATAAGACGTTGCAAAGCTGCAACAATTTGGGCAAAGAGATGGATTACGGCATTGAAACATACAAGGAAGTTGGAGCTTTGCCGCAATCAAAGATATATATCAGTGACAGTGTTTGTGAATACTTTGCCGACACAAAAAATACAAAGAAATTTCGGTCTTGTTCATTTTAAATGCGCTTAAATAATAGGTATCTCCTTTTTGTATTAACGATGATCCCGATCTTTTCGACTCGTAAGACACATCAATGCCCATTCGCACTTGCGCCTAGCATGGTTCATAGTTAAGACAGCACAAACGAGACAGGACACAAGGAAGATAAGGGACAGAGTTCTGGCTTCAATTCTGTAATAAAAAAAAACATAAATTTTTGTCATTACGCTGGGGATGAATGTTATGTTCTGGAGAGAATGACGCAGTGGCGCACATGTTTGTGGAAAGGGCTTCGAAGTTTCGAACTTTAAGTTTTCTTGTTCCCCCCCCCCTTTTTTTTTGGGGGGGGGGGGGGTGGTGTCTGATATCAAATGTTGTTTTTTTTTTCTCTTTTTTTTCACAAATAAGCAAGCTCGCCCATGAATAAACCATTAGTTGAAGTCAGCAGTCTTTCCCGTGTCGTTGTCTTGTCATTTTTGTGCTGTTTTACCTACGAACCATGCATTAACAAATGGCTTGCCAGCAAACAACAACTGGCCTTGGTGCCTTTGCTCTTGCCACCTTTCTGTAATGTTGCAGAAGAAATAAAGGCTTTCTTTCATGTTACTGAAGTTCAAAGACTAGCACGGGCTGCACGACCAACTTGGTCGCAAATGGTTTTAAGTGGGCCCTTTGGCGCATTTGTGTTCGCCTTGTTGAACGTTCGCCAGAACACGTCCGCCCCTCAATATTTCATGATCTACCACCTCCCCCACCCCCCCTTGGTAAACCGGTATTCGACATGCACCCAGAAAATTTCAGAATTCTAAAACTCTGTAATAGAACATTGTTCGATAGCATTTAGATACCACGATATCAGGTGAAGTTATCTCTACATGTTGTTAAAGGCGCCTCGTTGCTTGACTGTCCGAGGTCAAGCTTTTTATTACCAGTAGCACACGCTACAACGATTCACCTTCTAACCTTGTACTGCAAATTTCTCCAAAGGTTTCTTAATATTGCGAACCACGTAAGGGTCGGTTCAACTTTCCTTGATGTGTGCGGCAAAGTCTTTTGATCAAGGTTTTTCGCTATATAAAAGTCCTAAAATCTTTCATACCGGCCTAAATGGCCCGCCATACCACGTATCTAGACATGTAAAAACTGTAAACTTCGACCTTTCTCTTGACTTTCACGGCGAAAATAAAACGCCATAACGTACATCCAAGTCATAAACTTATTGACTTCCGGTGTATTCCATAACTTTCACTGATCGAAGAGTGCAGCTAAGAACATTTGCATAATGCTTCTACTGACAACAGACGTCCTTTCGCAGTCTGCCATTCAAAATCAACAATTTTTGCCGTAGCCTTTATGGCTACTTAAACTGCGATCCATAACTAAAAGCTAATGTGCCTCTCATACTGCGTTTAGAAGTTCCCCCCGCATTGAGCTTCGGCAAACTGCCGTCGGCAGTCTTGTGCAAGAGTTTTGCGAAGTAAAGTTAAAGTGCTTCTACTTCGGTAAATAAAAAATTGCCCGCAGTTCATAGAACTCGTTCGCTTGCGTTACTTTAGCGGAAACTTCTGAGGAGGCGCCTCAAGCAATGCAGGACGCGAAGACGAAAGCCAGCACTGCTTGCTGAAACAATCATTAACAGGAATCGCTATATTTATAGTTTCCTAAACTCTTATTATACGGGAGGCACTGCGGGAATTCTTGTCAATATGCGCCATTAGCGTTGTCCCTTCAGTCTAAAATGTGTTTTAAAACTACAGACTCTCGGTATTCATATCTACCATATACACATCTGTTGTGTTGGAGGTAGCTTTTGAATATTTCCACGCTAACCCCACCAGCAGCAAAACCAACACCCCAGTCTGAATATTTCACTAAACGCAAATAGAAAACCTACGATCATACCATGAGCGTCAATACAATATGGTGCCACAAGATTATTAACCGAAAAGTTCACCTTTTAAGCCAAATAGAGTTGTCTAATTTAAAATTACGCAATTTGACCAGCATACATATCTCCCCGTAATTAATGACGGGGATAAAATACTTGTTAGGTAATTCTGGCGAAGAAAACCCCTGAAAACCTTCGTTCGTGCACCGAAGGGATTGAAAGTTAGTAATATATATTACACGTATTTATAATAAAAATTGCTGTCAGAAGAGAAAAGAAACGCCAAGATACGCCGTGCAGCCGACACAGGAACCAAGTACCTGGATAAAACAGCGTCCCTGACATCTGGAGAACCGGACGTCCGTAGAATAAAAGAAAAAAAATGTCACGCAGTTCCTTATGCATTTGCCTAAGAGAACTCGAAGGTGAGGGCCAAGTTCTGTAAGTTGGAGGCATAAACTACCTCATTTGGCTTCAGAGTGTCGCCCGGATAAACCAACCTTTCACCATACGAGGTGCGTTATGATTACGTCAACATGCGACGTTATAGTAATACCATCACATGATGTTTCGCATCACTCGCGTGCACGCCGTCGACTCTTACGTTCCCTTTCGCGCTTGATGAGGCATCTGTGGCTTTCGTATTAAAAAACATTAATATAAAGAAATATTAATAGCGGTCATTCCGGACCCTACGCCGGTGTCGTCCGGCGTTGGCTAAAACAGAATGAAGAAGCAAATTAAAACAAAATAAGCTTCTTCGGCGAGTTGGAGTATGAACCCTGGCCCTCACGGTCCGAAGTCAATTGTCATAACAATTGGATGATGCACCCACTATGTTTCATTGCCAGTCCTCGTCATGTGTCGCAACATATAATTGATGAGAATAAAAGACACATCAGCGAAATACACATTAATGGCCGTCGCTTACTGTGGCGTCGTTGCCTTTTCGAAATTGCATGACTGCTGTCAGTCGCTCGACCCTAGCCAGCCACTCAAGTACAGGCTGTCGGAATTCATACACTACTAGACCAAAGTATACACGCACAGGTTGGGCATTAAGCTCACACTGACAGCCCCCACCCTTGACAGCCATACACAGTGCTACAACCATGAACTGGTCGTGCAGGAGTCCATGATCTTCATCTCTCGACAGAAATGTGATGTCATGAGGATCGACGGGAGGATACTTTTTTTTATGGCGTTCACTGTATGTCCCAGAAATGGACCCCTCAGCAGCAGGGGATTAAAAAATTGCAGCGATCTAGCAGAGAGAATCTTTTCTGGTAGGCGAAGGACGGTCGTGAAGGGTTGGCGTACATCTTTCTTCGTGAACTAGTGAATAGATTTTTATTTTTTCGTGAGAAGAGAGGCCCTTTTATTGCGCATAGTTAGGCAAATGATGTTGACAAGAGCACTCCCCTAGTTGGTACTTGGAGTCGAAACCACGATGGGATCGACACAATGGTTTTTCAGGGAAAACGTAGATAGTGTAGCCTTCTTGCATGTTAGTTTTTCAATAAAATATTTGGGGAGTGTTCAATGGAAATAATTCTACCATGCTATGCGTGATGGTGTCTAGTGAGTCACATGTACAGAGCCGCGTAAGGGGGAGGTCCATGCAATGAAAGTGTCAGATGGCCCTTCGCGCATTTGCCTAAGCCGACTCGAAGGCGAACTCCATGCCAAAGCCTGCAGTACCTGGTTAAAGGTCGATAACGCCTGCGGCGTGTGCCAACTTCCAAGAACCCAGGCTCCTTCTCTGCAACGGACACACAAGGTTCATGGACATAATACAAGTGTTAACGCGCAATAGTTGCAGCTTCAATGATGATTATAGTGCGATCATTTTGATGTTGTTCAATTGTACTTGGGATTCCAAACTTAACCTTGCATCCATACTTACTTATGTATTGCGCTATAAGAACTTTGTTACGGTTACGTAAGTTGCATGAGTGCTCACGGAATCTGTCATAAGACATTTCCCGGTTTGAACGATATAATAAGCGTCGCATGAAAACGGGGTCTTCTAGAAACGCTGCAATCACAATTAACAAACAGCGTTGTACTATCCGTTTTGTACCGTCGTTTTTGTTTCCAAGCAGCGCACGTCAGCTCTGACAGTTGGGAAAGCTTACATGGTGCAAAAAATAGTACACGTACGCATATGCACTGAAAGAGCTGAAACTGTCCAGTACGTTCCGTGTGGCTGTTTCTTAGCTGAAGTTCAATGTGGGCAGTATATCTACATATGTGGGCAAAATCTACAAAGCTTTGCTTCCTTCAGTAAGCTCGTTTGTTAATACAAGTTTAGGTACGGTCTGCGGAAGTCGATACACTGCTCCTTTTACATAAACCATGCATTCCGGCCCAGTTTAATCATTTAGTATTACCATTTACCCCGAAGGTGACCATACAAAAGCCTCCAATTACGTTATGAAACAAACCTCGTACTCCACAAGCGAAACCACTTTCAGTGGCGGAAGTAGTTGCAACAACATAAAATTTACATTCTGTAGATAAGCGCTTTTTATAACGAAGCTAGAGCAACAACAATCAGGGTGCACTGCGTTTTCTTTCAAATCTACACATTGATGAGAGAGAGAGATAGATGCAAAGAAAGGCAAGGAGGAAAACACTTTAAACAATACAACCTTTTCTCGAATCAATGACATAATTTGCTCTTTCATATCGGAATATTGGTACGGTAGGTTCATATCTCCCCAACCGCCGTCAACCATGCAATCTCAGTGTCGTCGCCCACGCAGAAATCTTACGAAGCAAGAAATAAAGAGCTGTGCCTAAGAATATACCTGATGAGTTTGACAAACAAGCGGGAAACCGTTGCGTGTCATTGGGAAGGCTGAAGAGGAAAGGCTTCCTTCCGCCAACGCAAAGGCTTTATCTTAGTTGAACGATTTTTCATACGTGGGCGATGGCGACTGTTAAGGCGCTCATTATACACTGGGTCGAGCCATTGTCCCAGGTCACCGTAATGTGCGCTCCCGCCGCCTAATCTTGCATACGTGCTTGCGATCCACCTACACGCGATGCAACGTTTCTTTATATAAGTTCTACCTCAAGGCTGAACACGGAAGGAAGGTAAAGAAGTTTTACCAAGCTGTATTGGATTTAAGCAAAATACTAGTCCGAAAAAGGTGCAGCAAGTTTCTTACAAAATACTCACAGGGTTTTTTTTACACATCCGACTCAGTCGACTCGAAAATGACAGACATTTTCTTCTTTCTTGTCTCAGTCCATGTGTGGATCCTCCTTTGTCCTCCTGCAAAAGCTCTATGCACCGAACGTTGTCTTGAACTACCTCAGCGATAGGACCACATCTAACCAAGCAACGTTACCATGTGATTACGCCTTCATGCAACGCCTTTGTTAAATCGTGGTAACACAATACGTGTTGGAAATCTGTGTCGCCATTATGACATCATGTGATGACGCTAATAGTGTTTTTTGCATCACTCATGTTGACGTCACTGGAAGGCGCGACAGTAAATATTCCATTTTGATGAGGCATCTAAGTTTTTCCCTCTTAACAGGTTCACGGTGTTTGAACACAGCATTTACGCATCTCTCATGTTACTGGTGTAGGTGAGGGTCTTCATAAGCTAGCGCTCAAGCCCGCACACTTCATGAATATGCAGAGCACATGGTGCGTATAATAGGATTCAGCTTAGACGCACTTGCTACAACATATGACAAAAGAAAAAAAAAGTGGTGTAGAAGCACCGAATGCATTCTGCAAATTTCCCAGAGATTCTAGCCGTTTCTAGAAGCATCGCTGCTTTGTCTGTTCTCACTGAAAAGTGGCCACCTGTCCTTGTGCACGAGCGAAGCTGCAATACTGGTCTAAAATGGGCATGGCCTTCTCTCTCAGCTGAATGCAGCCGAAAGGAGAACATACAGAAAGAAAATGCCTTACGGTATGGAGTAGCTCCGCCAAAGTGCGCTCGTTTATTATTACTGTTTTATGCGAGCACCTTCAACAAGAATTTGTCTGCTGCTGCGTACTAGCGGGAACCACTAGAGACTTAATTCCACAGTCCCTGCTCTACGCGAACACGAGAAGGTCACATATTTGCCCTGCTGAATAAGCTTACAAACACTTCGCAACTACGTCACAGCAAGGCACAATGCGTAGACGCACCTTCGAATATGCATGAATCAAGTTCTTAGTGAAGCCGTTAATTAAAGATTTAACGACTAACCGTAGTGCGTAAATAGTACTCTGTTCCCTCTCATTCTATAATCACGTTGTTTTTTCATGCAATCCCTGTCTCTTTCCCACACAATGGTAGCATATTTGATCTGTGACAGTTCTTTGTGTTGAGCCACTACACCATCATCAAGTAACACCGAAATTATATCACCCTGTCAGGCGGATGGAGACTCTCAGGCGCCTACGCTGCGATGTTACTAGGACAAAGTTGAATTGCGATGCTCGTCGAGGCTCACATCATTTCCATGGAAAGAGGCTATATATTCACGAACTAATGACGTTATTCAAGTGCGCCCGTCTCAACGATTCTTCATGCTTCGCGTGTGCTTGAAAATTCCAGCGGGAATGCTGGCCTTTGATCTCTCTCTTTACTTGTGCATAGTGTACCTGTTTATTATATGCGATATAGTGCAGCTCGCGTCGATAGCAAATTGCGTTGTCTGCCGGTGGTTTATATATATCTTTTAACGAAGAGACAAGAGCAAGGTCATACGCGAAGCATTTAAAACTGCCCATACTTAGCACTCCTTTAGGTGGGTTAGCGTGTGTGGACCCTTTGCATAGATACGCCACCTGGTGCTGGGTTTTAGTCACTTTTGTTTGGGGAGTGTGGGGATAGCCAGTGCCATCATGGGGGCATGGCTGAAGATCGGGGGGTGTGTGCCCAGGGGGTTGCTGGCAGCAAATGCTCCGAGTAATCCGCCCGAATATGACCGTCTCTGTTCCTGAACGTGCTTTTTTGTGCACACTTTCTGTGAAACCTGTCACAGCGAGGGATATTTCGTGCTCTCAACGGGTTGACCGAGGAGTTAAGCTCGACCCCCGCGGTTGCAGGGCCTTCCCCTCCACCTGCTTGCGTGCGCCGTGAACGAGACAAAGGACTAATTGCTTCGCGAGTACCTGTAGCCATGGCCCCTTCATCCTTCTTTGCTGGGACGTGAACTTGCACTGCTACCTTTTGGAGGCGCCATTTCAAAAATGTCTTGAAATGGTCACTCTTTATTAACCCTGTGCAAAACTCAATGCAGATGGCATTGTTCTGAAACAATTCTATATTCAATCTCCACTTTGCTTAACCTGTTTTTGACAGGTTACTTCTCAACTCGCAAATCTCAGTAGTGTCACAATCCTTCCTTTGCTTTTCACGTCTGCGTGTCAAACATACTTGCATGTGCGAAGTTCATTCTTGCTTGCTTGAGCGTTTCGGTGCAATCGTGAAGTTCCCTGCATCAATTGCTTTCGCTATTTATCAAGTTGTTCATCCTTCTCTTTTAACTTGCTTCTGCTCGCTGAAAGTTCATCACTGCTGTCTGAAAATTCATTTTGAAGTCTCATCAGCGTTTCTGTTTCTTTCAGCTTCTGTGGAGTGCAAATAAACTCTTGCTGATACGAACATCCACTGTTTCTCAAACATGCGTCTGTACGTCGGGCATCACTCACTTGTGAGCACATACTCCCGAGCATATCTCCACATTCACGGCGTTCCCTGATGTCGCATGCAATTTCACTAACGTGGTCTTGATTTATAGCTTTCAAAAATCTTGCGAAAGGAGGCCGTTTGAGCGACATTTTTTTTATTGTGTGTGTGTTATCTTTTTTTTTTAAAAAAACGAAAATCCCAAGTCGCCGTTTTGATATTTACAACTCCACGCCCCCTTGCCCCAACAAACAAAAACGACCTCTTTTACGAAATGCTTGGAGCATACCTACGCTGTTTCTTTTTTTTTTATTTAAAAAATGTTCCCCGGGCCCCTCTGATTGGCATTGATCTATGCAGCTATTTTTGTGCGCGTACCTATGGACGGGTGGATGGTGCCCTGAGATAAAAAAAAAGAACATGGTTGATTCCTCCTTCATAGGAATCGCTATAACACAAAAGTCAACTGTGTCTTCACAGGTGGATGGATAGATGGATGAAATAACTTTACTAAGGTCCAATAGGTCGCGCGAGTGTCCTAGCCCAAAGCGGGCCGCTCCCACTTTGGGACCGAAAGAGTTTACTGTTTATTTTACATTGTATGAGAGCTTGCACAATGTCTTGTGGTGTTTGACAGCTATAGCACCGTTGTACGTGGATGCATCCACGCTGACGCCTAGTGGCACATCTCTATCACGACGACTAACGACCATGATCGTGACTTGAACCATGTTGTAGCAGAAGTAGTTAACATACCTGGATGCAGCATAGGGTGAATCTCGCGCAAAGTTGACATCAACAAGCACGTAATGACAAACGCCAAAGCCTGCGCTCCATAGTAGTTCGGGTAAACTACGCCTGTGCTCATGCATATACCACAGAGCGCTTCAGGAGCGCAACAGGCAGAACTCGTAGCTTGAGTTGTGAGCGCGGAAAGGCGTTCACCGCTGGCGTATCTCGCGGCACCAGCTCACTGACTACGCGATGATGATGATGATGATAATCATGCTAACTTTATTTCCCTGCCAGATAAGGAGGCCCTCTACTCCCCGTCCCCGGCCAACGCCTCCTCTAGAAAGATACCTGCCGCGTGAGCCAAAAACCTCCTGCCCTTCCTTTTCCCTCCTTCCTCGTTTCTAATGGAGGTGGTAGGCGGCGGCGTTCCTTGCGGTGGCCGCTTGCAACACACGTGTGCGCATGCGCGCTCTACCACCCCCGACCCCACACCACCCCGGCCCCATTGAAAACAATAGTGTGGAACGTGGCGCCATCCCTCGGCGAGTGCCGACAACTCAAGGCAGGGCGGCTACAGTGGGAAAGCGAGCGACGCCGCAGGCATCTTTCTAGAGGAGGAGTTGCCCCGGCACACAGGCCTAGGTGGCGGGGCCGGCACCTCCGCGATTAAAAGCAGGGAAATAGGTATTGGCTCTTCGCGGCTTCTTCCACCAGGCGGATGGCTTGTCCGACATTCGCCCGTATACGTTTGTGCCACTTGTCGCAGCCCTTTTACGGTGCTATCGCCTCCGAAGCAGTAGGCGGCGGAGAAACGCCACTGGGGCATGTGGAAGCTGCACTACACTGTCGATTAGTCATCACGCTAACGATACTCCAAAGGCAAAGCACGTACTGCGTCGTCACCACCGAATCAGCGCCTACGGCACACTGCCGTAGTTTCCTACAGCAATGCATTGAAACATCTGTTGCGCTGACAGCCGACTCCTATCTACTCTAACTTCAGCATTGCCAATCAGCCTTATATCGGCTTACGTTTTACACTCAAGTCTACTCATACATATCCCAATGCATTAGCGTTCATGCGCCACCTCAGTATTTATTGAGCATGGCATGAGTTAGGGGGGGGGGGGGGGGGAGTTGCCATGACTCCCCCCCCCCCCCCGCAAACTAACGGGATATTAAGGCGAAAGCCTTTAATGTCTCATGCTCACGTCCGTCCGTCCGGTGTCCGTCCGTCCGTCCACACCCCCCCCACTGCGCCTGCGCCAACCCATTAAAAAAATAAAAATAAAAAACCTCCTCTCCACCTCTCTCTCCTCTAGGCATCCCTCCCCGCGGAGGCCACACCCTCACTGCGCATGCGCGTCCCTTCCCTCTCTCCCCTCTTACGCTCCCCCTCTCTCCTCTAGGCATCCCTGCCCGCGGCGTCCACATCCCCACTGCGCATGCGCGTCTTCCCCTCTCCTACGCTCCCCCCTCTCTCGCCTCGCGATGCCGACGCTGGCAGCGTCTGCTAGCGAGTTTCTTGGTTGAAAAAACCGACTGCTCGCACTGCACAACCGTTCACTGGACACCCCGTATATATGGCAATGGATCTTGACCTGCAAGGTGGTGCCGGTCGGAAATTTCTCGTGTGCGTTGTCGAACGATAAAAAATTCGCAGCGTGCGCGTTAACTAAAAGCGGACTGCGGGTCTCTGTGTCCAGTCCGAGTCTTCTGTCTCTCATTGCCCATTAGCAGCGATTGGGATGTTCCAGTAGGAAACACCGGTCAATCACTGCGTGCTTTGCGCCCCCCAGGTTTCTCTCCTGTGCTACGATGCGATGAGCGCCGGCGTCAACGCCGCCGCCAGTGTAAGCGTTAGCGCCTGCTGCTTCGCATCTACACATGGTTGCCTTTAGCGGGAGATGGTGTAATCTTTAAGGCGAAAGCCTTTAATGTCTCATGCTCACGTCCGTCCGGTGTCCGTCCGACCTCCGTCCGGCGTCCGTCCGTCCGTCTGTCCATCCGTCTGTCTGTCTGTTCGTCTGTCCGTCCATCCGAGCTCTGGCACGGAGCCAGGTGGCCGCCGCGATGCGCAGACGGACGCCGGTCGCGTCGGACTCTATAGCGCTCGCGCTTTGCTTGCGTAGCGTCGCTGTGCCCAGAGTTTGCAATCATTCTGACCAACGCCATCTCAATGGACCCAGGCGTTCACGGAATACACTTTCCAATTTACAAAGGGTCCGTCAATTTAAGAGCTGGAACGCGAATGGCGTTTTCACGATGCGCAAAGCGCGAGAAAATACTAACGCATGCGAACGGAGGAAGATGAGTCTCGCGTCTCGCTGCGATTCGCGGTAAAGAATTAAAGAAGAAAACACGCACCCATTCTGTTTGTGTCTTATCCCACTGAGAGTGTAAAAGAAAAAAAGACATGGCGTAATCAGTGGAATGGCCACACGCTTTCGCCGAACACACTTTGGAATGTACAAAGTGTCCTTCAATTTTTTCTTAATAAAAATATTTCCGTGAGAGTGGCGTATTTCATAAATCTGTCCTCACTTGTTTCAATCAACTGGATAACACGTATTCGAAGGCACAAGATCAAAATGCGTATTTCCACAGTACAGATTATGTGAGATACTGGCGTTTAAGAGCATTGGCACAATGATCGAAAATTATAATTTTACGCTAACGGACTATTGAGTCGACTCACTCAGACTTACTCAGACTCAGGTCAAACCGTGAGTCTGAGTCTCAGCGAGTCCGTCGGAGTAATCCGTTGACGAGTTTGAGTCCCAGTGAGTCCGGATGAGGAAAAGTTTAAGTGAGTCTGAGTCCGAGTGAGTCCGGTTGAGAAAAAATTGGATCAGTCTGAGTCTGAGTGACCTCTCAGAGCAAAATACATTTCTTGAGTGAGTCTGAGTGAGCTCTAATTTGTTTTGCTGACCTATGGCTTAGACTACCGATGCGCTTCTGTCGGCACTTGTCGTACTTCACCACGTCTAGACGGTGACACCGCGCTGGCAACAAATATCACTGGGAGAGGGAGGTGTGAAAGATATAAGGCCGCTTGTAAAGCTTTGTGTTTGCGTGTCTGTGGCGCAGTGGGTAGAGCGCCGTACACCTTTCGTCTTGCAGCGAGGCTTCATGGTTTCGATTCCCAAGTCAACGAAGCTTTTTGTTCTGGTTTTTATTTGTCATGCGTTTGTGTACATTTTACCGACGTCACGGAAATAAATTCAATGAAGTATTAGTAGACCACGGCATAAAACACTTTTGTGTCAAACGTTTAGTTAAAATCACGTGAGAAAAAAAATACTGATGATTAGAATTCCACATGTTTAATTTTATTAACGGCTGTCAGCAAGTCAAAACAGTGCAGCATCTTTACAACTTGATGAACGCAGTTGACGGTTAACCTTAGTGATAAGCTCCGCAACAGTATTTCAAGAAAGTTCTGTTAGCCGTGAGCCTACTCCATAAACATTTTTCAGAACCAACCGAGTCACATCGTGTGCACTGTCAATAAATGCTCTCTTATTATTCACGACATGGGAGCACTGTCACAACTTTAATAACGAGACACACCTTGATTTTATCTTTAATTTCAAGTGTATCAAATATGTTTGCGATCGCCCTTTGTTAAAGCTGTCTTTACGAGCCGCCACAGTATCTTCGAGAATTGTATTTGAATCCTCCGCATGCGGGTACTTCAAAGCAGATGAAAGTGCTCCAACGTTTCTTTGAAGACACAAGACACCAAGATTTGTGATCAATAATGAGCGGACTAGATTGAAAGTGTCCATCGTGACAATGTGTTTGGTCTGCCCGAACGAGAACTTTTGGACTCACCTATGTAAGACTGTATATATGTAGGTATATTATTATTCTTCATTTTTCATTTCGTAACAACCAAGTGGAAAGGGGTAGCCGTCGCCAAGTAATGGTGACAACTCCTTCGTTTATTGTTTATTTCAATAAAAAAGTTTTCTTTTATTTGGATAGTTTGCCCTTATCTGCAGCGCATTTACAAAGCAGAGCCTCGCGGTTGCTGCGTTTTCACGTATTTGAAGGATAAACTGGTCAAGTTCGTTTGTTTACACTCTCGTTCTAGCGCTTACCCTTTCGCTGTTCACGTCGCCATGTTCTCGATTATGGCACGCCGGAACGCTGCACCTACTAACCATCGTACAACACGTTTGAAGAAATAAGCGCTCCAGGAACCAACATTCAGAATTCAGAACATGATGGTGCTGAGGTATCATGTAACCGTGTGTTAATGCCGCCGAGGCACGCCTGGTCTTTTGCAGGGCCCTCGTCATGCATGGTAACTCGTGGTTTCCGCGATTAGCTCCGGCAATGCGCGCGTTGCCGGAGGTAATCGCGGAGGCCATAGGTGGCACGCTGTTGTTCGCGCGCCGAACTAGGGGAGCCCTTTCCTGAAAAGGGCCTATGGTGTTCCTCTGTTCAGTACAATGATACGGGTTTGAGTTCAGGCCAGGGTGGTCTGAATTCTTCGGGCTGCATTTCGCCCCTATCGCTGAAAAACACCATGTGGTCAAAATTAACTCCAATACTGCATAAAATAAAGTGCAAAACTGCATAAATGTCAAAATTACATCAGTACATAAAATTATCTATCGTAATTATATCTTGAATTAGGTACAGAAAACTTTAGAATCGAAGTGTTTTTTACATACTAATGTAGCCTACTAAGCAATTTTAAGTAAACTGCGGATTTTACCGCATATTTTACAGATCAGAGGAAGACTCTGCTGAGCGAATGAACCACCAATTGAACAGAGCATTTAGCAGTGGAAAAGTTACGACGGGTGTGTTTTGTTAGGTGTAATAGCCTATTAGAATTAGTTAACGATGCTTATGGTTTATTTGTTTTCTCCCACTTTTAAAACGAATGCGCGCGCGCGAGTGTGCGTGCGTGTCGAACCGTTCGTTTATGGCCAACCGTAATATCCACTGAAGCGATGCGCTCAGTTATGCGTAGGGCAAGTTGCCATCAAAACGATGGACATCCATGGACTTCTCTTTCGTATTCTTCCTTGACAATTTTCCACGCAAATACATTTTTTTTTCAGCCCAGTTACCCCGGTTGATGCGACTCAACCCAGTTACGGGGTTTCGGTGACAGGTGGTCCAGGGGATCATTTTGCAGCTTTTGTTGGCCCTATCTGGCGATACGAGCGTTCGGTCCTCTACATTCGAGGATTTTGGCACTTGCGCGATATGTATCCCTAGCGACTCGCGACCGCGCTGAACAGCTCCGGTAATTGCATAAGGGCAGGGTTGCCATTGGGTGGACATGAAAACGCGCCAGAACTCACGCCAAAAGTAGCCAAAGAAGCCATGTCATTTGATATTTTCGCCGGATTTCTAGTCAAATAGAACAGAAGCGGTATTATCAACAGAGTCTTTACTATTGATGAATAAATAAAACCATTTTGAATAAGTTAAACCACAAGTTTAAAAAAGAGCCATGGCGCCAACTGGAAATTTTTGTCGCCATCGGGGTCCAAAAGTAGCCAATTTGGCGCAATGTAGCCACCAACGGCAACCTTGCATAAAGGATTCACCCTGTAGATAAATACGAACGGAAGCTGAAGCGAGAAATTCAAGCACCGGAAGAAAACACCAACTAACTTATAGCTGACAAAACTACGCAGTTCGGTGGCTTTGCTAAGTTCGCTGGCGGCAGCTTACATAAGTACTGGCGCCCTGCGATGTATTAATTTTCTCTCGCTCATCTTTATGCTCCCCACTTACCCATTCCCCCAGCGTAGGGTAGCCAACCGGGCATGTGCCCGGTTAACCTCCCTGCCTTCTCTTCCTCCTCCTCCTACTAGTGACGTAAACTGACCAAGCAAATCGCACGAATTTCTGTGCGTGTTATTTTTATGGTACGAGTAGTATGCACAATGTTTTCAACTTTCTGTAAATACGCACATAGTTGGCTGTCCTACGCTTGCGACACTTTTTTATTGTGTCAATGGAAGTTAACCAATGCTGTGCCTGGAGAAAGGGATAACAGATTGTCAACACGATAAATCTTAATTCGTTTGTGTTGTGCCTAGTAAAACTGCCTTCATGCATTACGAACATATACAGGGTGTCTCAAATATCACGCAGCATAATTTTCAAAAAAGAGGAACGTCGTTACGCGAACGCACAACTATAGATAGTGCATACGGTTCCCAGTATCAGGTATAGTTAATTAGTCCTAATTATGTTATTGAATTGACAAGTACTCCCCTCATCATTAAAATGTCAATGATACATATGGAGGCATGTTCAAATGACATCTAACTGCGCTACAATTTCAGCAACGTACTAGATACGGGCTTCTTTTTTCCGGCTGATAAAGTAAGCACGCGAAATATGAAAAAATAACACGTGACTACGCTCCCTCCCGCAAAAGGTAGGTGGGAGCGTAATCTTGACTGGCTATCTGACAGTGATCCTGCTGGAGGGCGCTGCTTCCTCATTCGCGCTGCAGTCTAACCACGAGTCATTTTTCAGATTTCGCGGGCTTTCGAGCACACAATTAGTACGTTGTTGAAATTAGCACAGCTAGATGTCATTTGGAGCACGCCTGGACATGCCTCATTGACATTTAATGACTGGGTGAGCACTTGGCGAGCTATAGACATAATTACGACTAATTAACTAAACGTCATTAGCGAAAAAAATGAGTAGTGGCTACTGCAGTATACTGGGAACAATATGCACTAGGTGTGCTTCGCGTACCGACATTCTTCTTCTTTTAAATCGTGCTGCGGGATATTTGGGCACCCTGCATATTCACTGACCTAAATGACGGCCATAATATAAGTGGATACAGTGCGTTTTATATCAAGTACAACACGATGACGAGCGTGTTGAAGTAAAGGGGGGGGGGGGGGGACAATTAAAACGGTCGATTGCTTTGGGTCGCACATTTCGAACGCGAAACTCTACTCACGGTTAATTAGAATTTAAAGTGCAGGAAGTGATCTGGCGTACTTGTGTTCAGAGTCTAATTAGACGCGTTGATATAGGCTAAGGTATACATCATAGGGACATGAGGATCAGTAAGTTCATGGCTGATGCACGAGCACGGAAATACCACCCTATCCATTTATTGTTCTCGGCGATTCGCAATCACGACACGAGCACTTGCCCCGAACAAGATGAGAAAGTCCCACAGGAATGGCGGCACGTTCACGCTCTCATACCTCTGTCACACGGACAGCTTTAACTGCGGTTATGCTTAACCGTGGTTTACAGGATTAACCGCAGTTAACGCGAACGCGGTTTGCCAGTGCTACACGGGCTCAGTTTAGCAAACCAGTGCAATCACGTGGTCATCGTGTGAGCGAAATTTCGCACGCAATTTTCGTGGACGACAACGAATAATATACTACTAGAATGCACACATATGTCGCGCCAAGTTGTGCAGTAACTGTTTGCCTTCAATAAGGTGTAAATATCGAGAACTTCAGGCGTTTTTAAGGAGAGTCTTTCAACCTTGGCAACGTAGCCATCGTGAGAGCCATGACTAGTCGAGACAATCCGTTTCGTACGAACTACGCGGGTTGTGTTGACAATTCGTTGTTTCGTGTTGTAGGTGCTTCATTTATGTTTTGCGTGTGTGATCGATGAGTTAGTGTGCGTGTACGTCCGTGAGCTCAATATTTTATGTGTGTGATCAATCAGTTAGTGTGCGTGTACGCCCGTGAGTTGAGCAAGGACCCGAGAGGCTTTGCTGCGCTGAGAATTCTTCACGTGGTGTTGTGTGTTTCTCTTTTTGTAATCGAGTCTGCGTGCGTATACGTTCGTGATTTGTGCGACCTGAGAGGCTTGGATCTGATGACAATTCACGTCGTTTGTGTGTGTGTGTGTGTGTGTGTGTGTGTGTGTGTGTGTTTGTGTGTGTGTGTGTGTGTGTGTGTGTGTGTGTGTGTGTGTGTGTGTGTGTGTGTGTGTGCGTGCGCGCAGAAATTCCGCGTGTTCGAGCGCAGTGCTGCTAGATATTGTCCTCCCACAAGCGTATTAACGCTCGTGTTGTGGCGTCTGGCCAGTTGATGCGCCTTTGAGTTGTCATTCTCGCCGACGCTGATGCACAAGCCGCTGCAGTGGTGTCCGCCGCAGTGGTGTCCGCCATCTTGCCTACTACTCGGTTTGCGGTTTGCGAGCATAAACCGTGATTGCCTAGCTCGGTTTGCGATAACCATGGTTAGGAGACTAACTACGGTTACGTCTGCCGTGTAGCTACCTCTAACCGTGGTTAACCGTAACCGTAGTTAGCTTAACCGCGGTTAACGCTGCCCGTGTGACAGGGGTATCAGACCGCCATGAAAGGGAGCTCTGACTTTCATGGTTGCCACGCTAAATCTACTATCGATATGTCACGACAGGTTACCTTCCCTATGCAACAAGCACCCGTATTGCCAATTAGTGAACAAAAAAAAAAAAAGACACGCACACAGACACACACAGTCGACGATCTTACCAGCAGCTGGAGGTATTTGTTTTTAGGATTGCGAGACCAACTCTCAGAACCCACGTAGAATGCAGTGGACAACGCGCCAGCGATACCAAAATACAGAAACTCTTCCCACGTGCAGTCTGGAGCCATTATTTCGTCCATGAGTTACTCCTAGCGAGAAATAATGGCATTGTCAGCGGTGCTGTACTGTGCCGCTGTGAATGGATGCACCATGCATCTTGCGAAAAGTGGTGTAGTTCTACGTCTGCTTCCAGCTATAGTGCCACAGGCAGCAATTCCGACTATGGCAGTGTCGGCTGAAGGCACACACGCAAGCAGCAGTACAGTGTTAGATAAACAGATGCCGTAGATCAAATGTGCATCGCATACGTACGTGCAGGAACAAACGTGGGCTAACCTTAAACTACTGTTTATGAATTCCTGGTCTAAGACTGCCTTCAACAAAGGCGCTTCCTCTTGATTTATGATTCGCGCCGAGACTGCATCGTGCATGATTTAGTTGTAGCCGTCGCGTGCGAGCATTGTTTTTGGCTTGATCATGGCTTGAGTGCGAACATGATGCTTACATTTGTTTCTGTAGATGTATACTCTTTATCGACCATATTGTTTCATCCAGGATAAAGAACTGCGTATACGGAATAGCTAGGTAATGTTATCTATGCACTGAAAGATTGATACTGCTTTATTAATTGGGTTGTTATGGCATTACTGCGAAATTTATCAAAAAATAAACGCTTTCCGTATTGCACGCGTATATTGCGACCGCGCCGCAAATTTCACAATGCTTAGTAAAGGACCATCTGCATTGTTAACAAAAGTTCCTTCTTTTCTAAATATTGTTCTGCGAAAATTCGTAAATTAACGTATATATTCACCATGCATTGTTTTGCGTTGATGCATTGGTCGGAGCTGCCTTCCATGCATAGATAAAGAACATGACAAAGGAACTGCTTGCGGTCAAGCAGAAGTATGAACGTTTTTCGGTGATGCAAAGGTGCTGCAATGTCAACACCGCACGTGGTACATGAGTACCCCGTACGCTGTTTACATTCGTATATTACACGGACTGACAGTCCTGACCGACCAACTGTTGCAGCCCTTCGCTTCAAAACTCTCGTCGCGCTGTTCATTGTAACAACTTTCTTGTGACTAAATTATCGGTGTAGTGAAACTGGCATAAGTTTAGAGTGCATTGGGATGCTAGAAAATTGCACAATCATAACAATTTTGCAAAAATGGAGGGTGCAGTAAGTAATTGAACGCGTTCACCGTATAAAGGAAAACGGAGCCATTGCCTATCCGCTGCACTTTTACACAAAACCAAGCAAAAAGAAAAAAAAAGAAAAAAAAACAAGAAAAAACATCGTTGATATTTGATTGAATATAAATGGTCCATGTTGCTTTAATTATCGTGACTATGGACACCTAATGAGCATTACCAAAATAGATTCAATGCATTTGCCCTACATTCCAAGAAGAATTCTTTAAGTTTCAGAAAACATCGTAGTTAGTGCGGTGTTGCACAAACAGGAGGTATTTTCGGCCGCCTTCTGATGGATACACATGGCATACGGATAGGCATGATTCTACGTTTACAGAAATGTTGAAGCGTTCATGCCCAATGTAAAGCTTTAGGCGCAGTTCGCATAAAAGTTTTGTTTCGACAGTCTGCACAGGAAGAACATGTAACGAGCTCATTTGCGTCCCTGTATGCTCTCACTTGTAGGAAGTCATTTGGAGCTCGACGTATTCTGTTTCTTTCTGCTTCACTTTTTACGAAACGAACTTCTAGTTCAGCTGTTGCCTTTTTAATGAGGTCAACGGTTAAAAGTTGAAGGCGGCGTCTCCACTTTTCCTCGTTAAGGACAACAGTGACCGTTACGCAGGAAATGCCCCGGCGCGCAAACTACGAACACCCCGAGGTGAACCTCCCATTTAGTCTACAGTTGCAGCGCGTTTTCATTTGCCGAGGCGGCGAGACGGTATTCAAAAAAACTGCAGGCTCGTGAAAGCCTGCCGCGGGCTTTGGGAACTGGAACGCGGAAACTGCAAATGCATACTGGAAGAGTACATCGGTTAGGCCAACAAAGGGTTCAGGTTCAGCGATACGAACTGACATGTGAGGTGGCCTAAACATAGCACGCAGTATTTTCATTTTCTAATTCTGAGCCGTGGTTACAAACGCGAACTAGCTGTGGTGTCATGTGCATGTTGGTGTTGTGTTTGTGCTTACTTTTTGGAAGGAGCAGCTGCTTCTGAGTCACTTTCTGCACGTCTATATGACGAAACCAAGGTTTAAATTGAGGCTCCTATAGTCAATTAGAGAAAGAGATATGCAGTGCGCGCTATAAGCACACTTAAAAGAGCTAAATACGTATATTTCTAACTTTCCCGGCTTTTGCTCATAATTTAGAGGGCAGACATAATTCAGGTATGGACGGCTCACTCGACATCTCACCAGAATATGAGAGCGCACGTCCTTGCAAGAAACTCAACGGGGCCCCTAAACCACCCAGCGGGTGAAATAGGAGTGTGGCATTGCAGTTGCGCACGAGTCTATAACGAACTCGTAGAGGCGTAGAGTTTTTCGAAATGGTGCCGGAGTTACAGGCGTTTGATGATCAAAACGCGGCCCTCGCTCGCTTAAACCTTTCCTTCGCTTCGCTCGGTTTGTCGGTTCGTCTCCTATGCTCTCCTTGAGGTATGCCCTGCTCTTACTCCTCGCACGTCGAGGAGCAAGAGCAGGGAGCGTGCGTACCTGAAACAGACAAACAGGTTCTTGCTGCGGCCTGTCATGACCAGGTGCGTTTGTTAACACCATGACCAACGCTTCAGATGCTGCAAACGCCTGGAGATAAACTTGGGATTGTATAATTTTAAAGACGATAGTCTTTCTTGGTATACTTGAACGCAAAAAATGTTGGTATTTCTGTCTGTCTGTCGGTAACCAGATTCAGCTACTCGGCCAAAGTGTAACCACTTTCTGAACGCCCAGCCATCTTGAACTGGTGTTGCCGTTCATACTTGTGAACATATTCGATCAAAAAGCAAATATTACGCATACCTGAGGCGCCACATTAATATGTAAGTATCAGGTCGTGTGTTCTTTTATTAGAAAATACAAAATACTTAAGTCTAAAGACCCTAGCGTCTTTTAGGCTGTGCTGAAAATGCGAAGCTGCGCATTAACTGCGACGCTTTGCACGAAAAAGCGCTTTGCCGACGATGAAGTGCTGCCTCTGGCAGTGGACCTTGGTTCAGCACAAGCTCATGTTTTTCGATGGCGTCCATATCTCGCGCAGCGCCGCCTCTATTTTATCAATGCCAGCCAGATGCGGCCAATTCAACGTAGAGTAGGCGCTGTCTGAGGCAAGGCAAAACATAGTAGTACGGCCTGCACAAGACTATCGTCTGACGACATTTGCAGCGAAGCACGCAGATACGCGGCCAATTTTTTTATTTCTATGATTAGCCCTATTGCAAAAACCAGCGCCCCCAGCGTGATACCAGTACGTTTTTTGGCGCTGGATCGCACTGGGAACACTGGTACACGCTGGGATTCACTGGCACTTCGGTGAGCGCACTGGGAAAGAGCTGGGTCGCACTGGTAGGGGCGCTGGCTTGGCCGCTGTGATGCTGGCGCGTACTGGGAAGCGCTGGAAACGCTGGAATTTTCACTGGAGTGCGCTGGTGCACACTGGAGCCTGCACTGTTTCTTCCAATGCGGCATGCAAGTTTCTGTAGTGTATGCGGCGGAATGTTTCGGTATGTTTGAATATAGAATGTTTGATTCGATGGTACCAATGGATGCTACCCTAACAGGCAGGCCCGTAGCCAAACAATGTTTTCGGGGGGGGGGGGGGGGGGGGCACTTGTTGAAAGCCTTGAAAAACACCGATCTTTATTATTTTTCCTCGGTAAACACCCCCTTCCATCCGAATTTCGAGGGGGAGGCCCGGGCCCCCTAGCCCCCCTCCCTTGGCCAGGGGCCTGCTTACAGGTCCCAAACATTTTCACAACTTCTAGCTTGGCAGAGAAAGAGAATGAATGATAAGCGCAAGACATTATGTGATATATATGCGAAGTCACCGTCATTTTTATTTTTCCATTTGGAATGCAGAAAAAAAATGCGTCAATAACACAAAGGAGCCAACGCTGATTATTTTGCTTGATTTTTTTTCTTCTTATTCACGCAGATTCAATAACGGCGTTAATTCTTGCGGAGCACGTAGCAGCGATGAATGCACGTTTTGTGCATGCGCCGCACATATACCAGTCTGGCATCAGGGATTGGTTGTTGTAATGATTCTATTTTGCAGTGTTTATAAGTCTGGAGGCGCCGGTCCTACCAGAAACAGCAAATCGTTACATCGCCGCACAGTTGGCGAGAAGCAATTCAGCTCTGGCTTCGCAACCCCACCCAACGGAGGCCAGAAAAACAGCCGCCGTTCGATATCACCACACCGGAAACGCATCTCTGGCGCTGTTTGCCCTTCCACTTACTTCCGCTGAACTTTAGTTAACCATTAGAAAGGTTCCGAAGCTTGAATGCAGAAACTTCAACCATCGCAACTGCGCTGCGCCGAGACCGGTCCTACCCAGCGAGACTCCCAGCGAGCGTTAGGCCTAGTGTGCCGGCCGTGTCCGTCTACATGTTACCGGCGCTTCGCGCTTTAAGTACACGCAATTCTAAAGCGTAAGAATGACTGTAAAGTACACTTTGGACATTCGTTAACCTAAATTAACCATTTTTTCCTTGTGTACGGTGTCCGCACAAGGAGCGACGACCACCGAAGCGACGCGCTTTCAGCAACGCGCACAAGCTGTAACCGAAAGCTGCCGGCCGCGCTAGCCGGTACTTCTCGTGACTCTTATGTAAGAACGCATAATTTTCAGTCGGTAATTTGGTACGCCTTAGTGAACTAACATAGTGACATACTCCTTTACCGAATTGTATCTTTATTTAGTTGGGCGGTTTCTTAGTTATAGGTATCGATAGAACTGCAAATCTGTACGCTGGCACGCCCGCTGTACTGGCGTATCGTCGCTTGCGCGATAACACTACTCAATACTCAATCATGTACGCACCTGTTTATCTAACTAGTCATCATAAAACCTCTGTAAATGTTGACCAGTAGCAAGAGCGAGAAACGGCTATTAAAAAAATCGGCAGTAACAGCCAGCAAACAGTGCCTGCTCTACGTGTATTTCATATTTTTCGTAGTTAACATGTGAATTCTTAAAGAAACTTAGCGCTCTTGCCATTATCGGCATGTCATTCGGTACCGGCCGCCGTTCGTTTGTGTCTAATAAAGACGCAGTTGTTATTTGGAAAGGAAGATCGCGTCTATAGTGACTGTGCGACATGTAAACATGAAGCCGAACCATGTGTTTGTTGGTTAAATAGTTGTTTTACGCATAGTTCAGCATGTTCCGGCGTGGCGTAGTGGGTAGAACACTGAGTTCGGAATCGGGAGGTGGCAAGTTCGAATCCTGCTGACGGAGACTTTTTTTTTTCATATGGCTTTTTTTTTCTTTTTTTTTTTATTGCGTTAATGCGTTCCATATCACTTCTTGCACTAATATATTTATTTATGGCACATAGGCACCGCTATTTCAACGCTGTAGAGCCGTATTGCGCGGGAGTACCAGCGCCTCCCAGTAAAATGCCGCTCCAGCGTCCCAGTATCCAGCGCGATACTGGGCCCATAATCCGGCATGGCACTGGACGCTGGTACCCAGCGGCGCTGGGTTTTGCAATAGGGAGTATTTTTTAGCACGCCCGCGGCTCATTGCACTGCCGCTTTTGGCGCTGTTGATCGCGACGAAATTCCGAACTCAATAAGCGTGCTTCTTTCAAATGTAATGCAAAGGTATTTATTGAACGGTGTCGTAAGTGTCGACGAGAAGCTCAACCAACGGCTCAATTCGCAGACCCCGAGCATGAGCGGCGTCCACGAACAATGCGCGGTACAGAGAGACCAACTGGATAGAGCTAGAAAGGATGCCCAACTATGGCGTTCCTTTCTCTACAGTTAAAAAACAGAAAGAAGGAAGAAAAAGAAAAAAGAACAGCTTAGTGTGTCTTTCGGGCATTCCCTTGAGACGACTCGAAGGCGGCAGCCATGTTCGTCTTTTTCTTCTCAGTGGATGTATTGAGAAGGAGTGGGCTGCAGATAACTGCACGTAGCGGCAGGTTTAAACGAAAAACTGTCATCGGCCGCGTTTCACTCTGATCGTTAGTTCGTGAGCTACAGCCGCTAAAGTGAGCACATGGACAAGTTGTTCTTCGCATTAGTGCCAAAGTGGCTATGAAAGAGCTCGAAGAACAACGTGTGTGTGTCAAGTTGTGCTAAAACTTGGGGAAACTTTCAGAGACATTTCAGTTGCTTAGCCAAGCATACGAGGAGGACTATATGAGTCGCACGCAGTGGTACGAGTGGTTTTGAACACTGTTGAATGTTGTTCGGTGATGATCCCAAGCCTGGACGACCTTCCAGATTAACAGATGATGACCACGTCGAGAGTTCGTGCTGTTATTCGAGGAAATCTTCGTTACACTGTTCGAGAGGTTACTGACGAAGTGGGTATTAGCGTAGGTTAATGTCATGAAATTTCTTTCCATTTTCTCTATCTCGGTTACGTTGAAATGACGCCGTTCCCAATCTATACAGGAGATCCAGGAAAATACGAGAAGACACCTGCGGGACATTCCAGAAAATGCTTTCTAGGATGCTTTAAAAGAATAGAAGAAACGATAGGAAAAGCGTATTGCCACGTTGATACTACATAATGGCGTCTTGGCGGATAGTTGACAGTCGGGCCCATTCATGGATTGCACAAGGACACCGGAAGGCTGATGCAGCGCATTTACATACACATTTATTAGTAAGTACACGTTTGCTGGTCTGCAAGACACATAGTACACGCACACTCAATGAACTGAATACGCACTTTATTCATTTGCATACAATATAACCCATACTATGATCAAATTACAACCACCGCGTACACACAGATGTGTTTACACATACCCCAATACGAAGTGCAGACGCTTATATAGTCGCTGAATTACGACTGACGTGGTGGTACAAGTATCACGTAATTTTTGGTTAACTCTTTTACATTCCATGGCTGCATCACCAGATACGCAGACGTAATTATACTGTAGCTATCCCTTAGCCACGATCATCAGTTACTAAAAAGCTACACAATAATTAACGTGATAATTACAGGGTTCATTAAGTTCCCGTGAAAACGACCACCAACTATGCATACCATTCCGACGACATATTGAAGGTTGCGCCATCTCTCGACAGTGACCACAGATAAAATTTCTCTCTATCTGATTTTAATAGTATTTATTGGTACTCGGGGAGGGCGCAACATGCAGACCAGATTCTGTCGCCTTCGTCGCGTCGACTTCGTGGAGTGGTTTGGCATTAACATCTGTTAACATTCTATTTACGCGTTTACCACAAGTATGACGATGAGCCATGGATTCATTTCAACTGCTAGCCCTTCAATGACAATGCTTCTGATGCGCTAACGACCGTCTTAGTTACGTGTGCGTACGTTACAACTTGGGTCGTGCGAGAGAAACAAGGCCTCGCACCAGACGATGTTCTTTCGTGAGCGATGTCCTTGGCTCTTGGCAACGCGGCACCTCGATTACATGAGGCCGATAGCTCCATAGGTGTAGGTCAAAATCCTATTGTAGCTCCACAAGCTACGTATACAGCCAATGGCTAGTCAGCTTGTAGCGCAACGCCTGGTCAGCGCCGGCCGTGAGCCGAAGAGGCCGAGACCGCACGAGTGCCAGAACCACTGTAGAACTTAGGTTCGGCCGGGTGCTGCCCCAACTCAGATACCCGCTACTTTGGTAGGGCTTCTAATGAGACCGTGGTGGCCAACCAGGCAACTTTTAAAAGCTGTTGGCTATGTTCGTTGACCACGTTGCTCACAAACTTTTGCCGGCGACTGTACACCCTTATGAGTGCTCTTCAGCACCCATTAGTTGTAGCACCCTTATTGCACCCTAGTTTACACCCTTTTGATGTATGCACCCTTTGCGTTCCGCTTGTCGGGTGCAGCGACCCAAATAGGGTGCTAGACGGGTGTGCAGTAGGCTGTCGCACCCTTTTTCGTACCCTTATGGGTCAGAATTTGTTTAGTGTGTACCACGCCAGAGTGATGGACTGTGACTGACAGCGTGTTTGTGTGTATGCTGTGTTATGTGCTATCTCTCTCTCTCTCTCTTTCCACTCTTTCAATCTCCCCCATCCCGTTCCCATGTGTAGGGTAACCAACCAGTTATGATGGACTAGTTGACCTCCCTGCCTTTCCTTCTCTACTATTTCTTCTTCTTGACGAATAACGCAAGTGAATAAGTGATAGACAAACCAACAAAAAGGATTCAAGTGGAGTTCTGGCTCTCGAATTGCGCACTCATCTCACATGCAGTCAGTATAAAGGTGGTATCAACGCACCCGATATGGTTATGCAGTCGTTATGGGCCTCAACAGCTGATCCGCAGCTCGCGGGACCGAATCCCGGCCGCGGCGGTTGCATTTCCCATGAAGCCGAAAATATTTGATGTCTGTGTACTTACCTTTAGGCGCATTTAAAGAATCCTAGGTGGCTCGGAATTTCTCAAGCGATCTAGTACGGCGTCTCTAATAATCATATGGTGGTTTTGGGACATTAAACACCAACGATCTTTATTATTAGATGGTACCAGCGTTACCAAACGCACTCGTGTTTGTTTTTTTTTTTATTAATAAAGCTCGATCCTAATGCATGGTCATTTTATCTTAGGCAGCCAAATGAGGTTGCTTAACGGATGTACATCACGCAGGCACATTTTAACAATGAATTGCTCTAGATGGCATAGGGACAGCCCTCGCGTAGCTATAATGGGCGGATCGCAAATAAGTAAAAGTGCTCTGAGCGCATACGCCGTGGTCATCGGCTCGGTTTTTACTTATTCCAAATGTTACGGTAGGGATATTGAGATTCCGACTAATTCATTCTTAACTGCATGTTAGTTTTTTACAATTGAATTTGACCAGAACGCATGCAGCAGAATACTGCCCAGGTGTGATCCAGTGTTTGCAACGTCATCTCTGTAATTAATACAAGAAATTGGCTCAGGGTGAAACTTTATTGGAACCACCAAAAGCAGCAGTTTTTATTGATAAATCACAACAAATACCTAAACACTAGTGAAACCGATAGCCCAAATTGGCTAGTCCATGGTCTTCCAAAGCGTTTCAGGACTTCTTCGCAATTCCGGTTAATTTAAGCTGATTCGATTTATGCGTCGCTGCTTGTGCCGTATACATGTATATGACGTCAACGAGTATTAAGCAGCAAGTGTCGTCTTTTGTCAACTTCAACACGCCATATAATATTTCAGTCTTTCACTGTAGCGCGCAATACGAGTGTCAATATAGAAGAGCAGAAAAAAAAGAGGGAAAAAGCTTTACGATGACACATCATGCATGAAAAACATTGCATAAAAGTAACTAAATCTTTTTCTTAATTGGATGGTATTAGTTTTATCACTGCACGGGCAATCTTTATCTCCTATACAACCACACGTGTGCTGTGATATATCACCAGTTATAATGCCTTGTCATAGTACATCACATTGGTTTCAGAGAAAAGACTTGTTTTTAAAGAAAAACTGTCGAATCAACGCGAGCTTTGCGCACAGCGTTCCCTCTATCTAAATTGCTGTATATTTTGCATGAAAAACAACGGGCTGTACTTCCGAACAAGTTCGCGGATTTCACGGATGTCTTGGAGTTTGTCTGACAGCATAGCAACCGACACAGTGTCTTGTGGCTACGCGGAGCGTGTTTCGCTGACGCCAGCTTTCACGTAATTTTTCTTACAGTGCAAAAGCGGACACATGGAGATATTTGCATAAGGACGTTTCAACTGAGGAGTTATAGGCACGCTGCTAACAAAGGAGGCCCTCGGGCTGTATCTCCTCTTTATCTTTTCTTTTTTTTTTTAAGCGGAAGAGTGGTAGAACAGGCAGCGCCAAAGGCCTCCGGGCAGGAGCATTTCGACGCAGGAATGTAAGGATTTAAATTCCAGCTCTTGAAGTATCTGCGTGCACATCACGATATTGACAGTCAGGCTAGTGTTTGCGTTTCACCGAGAATGCGGAAATTTAGACGTGACGTGCAAGCGGGCATTCTGTTCCAGCATTGAGTCTATAGTGCATTCCAACGAAAGCAGGCAGTTTCTGTTGTTATCAAACGTTCAGGATCTCCTGAAAGCATAGGTCACAGTGGATTCACAGAAAAAGATACATCCGTCCATGTTCTCTATTTTTATCATGTTACTTGGTGATTCCGATGCCAGTGAAAGAAATGTCTTTTTTTTTTTTCTCAAGGTCTCATGGATCTCAGTCTTGCAGTGACATTTCTCAGGAATGTTGCAAGGCATTACGAGAAAAAAAAAACGACGCGCAATATCCCGGGACATTTCTGTGATCTGCCTTTACAGATAGTCATGGCTGGTGTTTATTTGCATTCTAAGACGAAACGCGCGAACTGCACAATCCGTTAGTGAAAGCGGTGACTTTAGGAGAAGGGTATACTGCTTCAGCGCCGTCTATTAGTAAGCTCTGTGAAAGAAACTATTTCTTCTCTGAGCAGCAGACAAACAGACAAACAAGGAACTTTATTAAGGTCCTGAGGAGCCAGCCAGTGCAGTTCTACAGAGGACCCCTGGCTCCTTATGCTGGTGAACGATTGAGAACAACGAGATCGCAGCGCACTGTGCGCGTTCACGCAGTACATAAGTTTCCATAACGCATACTCAAAAATTATCGGAACTATTCTACAAATAGTGACAATCACAGGAAGTAAAGCCAGCTAGCTCAACGATGTCACTTATGAGCAGCTAAGGACACCTAAACTTTGTTTTTACGTTTTACAGCTAAACTTAATAATTCTTAATGGAACTGAGTTGCTACTTACTGCAACTTTGTTAAGCAATACTGCAACTGTACTACTGTAATAATAATCCGCCATGGTGGTACAGTGGTTATGGTGCTTGTCTGCTAACCCGTAGGTCACGGGACTTCGGTCCAGGCGATAATGCTCTAGGCCCGTGTACTTCGATTTAGGTGCACGTTAAAGAACCATAGGTGGTCTAAATTTCCGGAGCCCTCCACTACGGCGTCTCTCATAATCATATTGAGGTTTTGGGACGTTAAAGGGGCCCTGCAACACTTTTTGAGCATGCTCAGAAAACGCTGCCGATCAGTAGTCCAGGCTCTCGAGAACACGCGAGCCAAATATTATAGCGCAGCACGCGGCGTGGAATTCACAATAAATTCTCAAAGTCAGCCAGAAATTGCTTTTTCTTCTCTCGACAAATGACGTTGCGTACCCAAAAATCACTCGTCACCGACGAGAGATTTTTTTGTATCAGCCATTGGCTCATTTGAGCATGGCGCGTTCGGTAGTTGCAGAGGCCGCCGCGGGAGGCCGCGACTTGTCCACGCATGCGCGCGCGATCTCAATGAAAATTCGCGCATTCGAACAAAAAAAGAAAGAGAAAAAAGCGCTCAAGATCACGAGGCGCGCGTGACGTATTTTCTTTTCCCGTGCCATCCCTCCCTGCTTAGCTTCCAGCGCTTTCGACGGGACGAGAGATGAGAGAATGCAATTGCAGCGTGCGAGAAATCTTTGTAACTCCACTCGTACTGGACGGATTCAAAAAATTTTTGCGGCAATAAATTCGTGAGGCAATAAGCTCCTTTGGTGAATCCATTCCATGGCTACTTGGAAAAGTGTTGCAGGGCCCCTTTAAACCCCAATGATTATAATACTGTAATATTGATTTAATAGTGTAGTAATAGTGTAGCAGATTTACTAATACTGCAATACGTTTTCGGAAAAGCCCTTCCATCTCGCTGATAATTTTGACAAGGGTACTCGTAGTAGCTGACGAGGAGCGATTTATTTGCATACAATCCACTACTTTCAGGATTACTCTAACACTGTCCATCTCTTCGTACGTGTATATGACAGTTTGGTGAACTATCGTTTGTTTAACACCTGGATGAAACCAGCTATGGTCGTTCCGAACCACAGCATCACAGGCACAGCGAAGCAACTCATTCGGACACGCTGTAGGAATTCTCATCCCCGATTTTGCGCTCTAGTTCAGTCCAACTGAAACACTGAAAGCTACGGGGCGTTCTTCGTGGCAGTGGAAGGGAAAGAGCGAACCACTAGGTATGTTTACAAAGTACTATATGACCTCATTTAAAGAGCTAACAGAACAGATTGACATCCTTCATAAAATTTGCTGGTCCCCGGCACGCACTTGCGTCACATCTAATGTAAGTTTGACGTGATGTAGAATGAAATGATAATATAGCGGCATAGACTGTCCTCACAAAGAATCTGCTCAGCAGTAGCCTTCTCCAGAATTCTAGAGTACAATGCTTGAAAGCGCCGCATACGCGGCTCGCACCCCGTGGAATCTACCTCGTGTCATGGTTGGGCGAGAACGACAATATTCACCGCAGAAGGAGGTGATACATTATGACCATTCATTTTGCTGTTACGTAAGAGTCGTTTTGAAAGAAAATTTCGCCTTAGTTTTGTTTTGCCTGTGCTCCTGCGGCAGTGATCACGCTCAAATAGCGAGCTTAGACCTCCCTGCTCCGCCCCCATTCCCAGCACACGTGAAGTACTCCTATAGGTGGCTTCGAATGGTGATAAGTTAGAGAACTGCGTTGCTGACCTGCTAAGAAACGCAGTTCCTGCCTTCACGAAGACAAGCCCATTGTGAAAACGATGACTCCAGCGACATTACTTGGCCAACAATTGGTCTTCTCAAGAAACCAAGCATTTCACTGATTTCGCTGTTGTATATGGACGTTTACTGCATAAAGACAGGAAGTTCCCGTCCTGTACATTCCTTTTGGCCCTATTCTAATAAACCTGTCATTTTGCCGAGTGGTGCAAATGCTGGTATGCTTCAATATATAAAGCGAACTTCTTCGGCTGCGCGACAGCAAAATGAGCAGTAGGTGATGAGACAACTTGTGTCCTTTAGGAAATTCAGCGCGCGGAGAGGAAAGCATAGAGGACCAACTGCCAATCAACTTGATCGTATGTTGACTAAGCCCCCTTAGCATGTCCTCCCCTTAGTGTAGTCTTTCCCTTCCTCTCAGTGTGCTCATCCGCAACAGCGGCGAATGCGAATAAAATGTTAAGATGGGCCCGTAACCACTTCCTCCATCCTGCCTTTCAATGCTGTCAGCCTTCACTCCGGCGTTTTTTCTTTTACTTTTTTGTATCATTAAGCCATCACGTTGACGCGAGGCGGCGGCACGCCGAAAGCAAGGAAAGGGGGGGCCTCTCACCAATAGCTCTTTTGAACCAGCGATCGCTTCTCACATTCCATATTTCCGGCTGAAGTTGCTCTTTTGCTTCCAAGAGGATGCTTTAGAACAGCTCTGCTGAAAGATGTTGATAACGAGGAAGTGGGTTACGACTCTATCTCTGGAAACAGCCAAATGGAGGCACTTCACTTCTACTCGAATGCCTGTCTGTACGTGCTAGAGTATGTACATACTAGCTTCTACTCCATTTGTAAGAATGGTTAGGCTATAAGGAATGACTTGACATGTGCTCGAAGACACACACGTCGTACGTTCACCATGAGAACTGAAAAAAAAAGAGTCAAGCGAGAAGTCTTCGTAAACGGATGATTAGGTACTCTTATTGGTCAGAATGACAGCTAACGATGCAAAATGTTATAGCAACTCAGTCAAGAGATATCCCGTGACTATTCTTGTATGACTGTGCACACGCGAGCGCAATTCGTAGCATGTGTCTTCTGAAAAATTTCGGGTAAGTAAATCAGTGTCTTGAAGGGTGAACTTGTCGGCTGGCTGGTTGAACATACCGTAGTGCAAACAGAGCGAAAGACCAGGAGAGTAAAGGCACGCATTCAACCACACGTAGCGCTGTTGTGGTTGTATGTGTGCCTTTACTGTGCTAGTCTTTCGCGCTTTTTCCCCACCACAATCAGTGTCGGTGACCCAAAATTCTGCCGCTGGTCTACGGGCTTCATGAAAACATTTAAAACATTAATAAATTTTCGAGTTTTTTTGTTGTAGAGGTTACGACTCTGAAAATGTACGGTTATATTTCATATTTCAAGGTTGAGTTCATGTAAATTCAACAGAAACGTCCATTCATAAACTAGTGGTAGGCCAACAAACCGGCGAAACATGAGAAAGGACGTCTCGTCCATTTTATTTTAGCGCTGTACAATGTCGTATGCGATTTTTTATGAAGATTTCGAGTTCTTCATCCAAAATTATCACAAGTACGATCGAACAACGAATGCCGCCACAGTGTCTTGAGAAGTATCCTCGTTGAAACAATGGCTTCAGCGATGCTTCTTTGGCCCCCCTGTTTTCTCACATTAAAAATATATATTTAACTTCTGTCGAAGGAAGCTGGGGGTCTTATGAAAACAAGCCTTACACCACATCATAAAAAAATTTCGCATTTCCACGAAGTGTATCATGACGAGTGGGCGAAGCAATGGGGATCGTTCTTACCGTAAATCACCCGTGACATTGCCCACTCGCGCATGTAAATGAGTGACAACGCGCGTGTACAGTATATGCAATGTGTTTTTGCCGTTGAGTCGCCGCTTCCCGCGTCATCAACGCCGGGGTAGCAGCTTGTTGTCGGCGTTGCCGTTTTGCCTTTCGCAGGCGAGAGCGCGTTCACGATCGTTTTCATCCATGGCAGAAAAAGAATGTGTCGTCTGGAATGCGCGTATTCTTCATCGTCATCAGCGTCATCGTCCTCGTTATGAAGTATAGTGGGTACATTCCATGTGCTGTGCCGTGATGACACAAAGAGAATGAGTGGTCTCTAATGCGCTTATTCTTCATCGTCATCGTCATCAGCGTCATCGTCATCGTCATGGCGTATAATGGCTACCTTGCATGTTCTGTGCCGTGATGGCAGCGTCATCGTCATCGCACTAGCGTGGCTACACCAGGGGAGTGATGAACAAGCCTCGACCTTAAGGAGCCTCGCCCCTAAAACAGAAAACGGGGAATATTACTACGAAGGTGAATCAGCGTTAGGACAAATGACTCTGCGAGATGTTCTCTTGGAATGACAGGCCGTATCAAAATCCATCGTAACAATGTAATGAAAAAATATTTAAAGGGGCGCAATCAGTAAAAGAATACAATTTTATGAACACGGGGCAGATGACGTTCAGCATTCAAACATTCTACAAGCACCTTCCGACTTCCTCATTGCCAGTAACTCGAAAGAGCAAGTGTAAATGGCGACATTACCGGTTAAACAGTGCGAGGAAAGGAATTGCCCTCCAAGTAGTTTTCTCGCACACTGGAGCGTTAAAGACGGCCATTTGAACGGCACTGAGCATTGCTTATCGCCCTGCAATGAGCGTACGCAAAAGCGATATCCAACTGCATCCGCCGTTACTGTAATTCGAGACGAACAATTTCTCGATCACAGTTGTGTGTGTGTGTGTGTGTGTGTGTGTGTGTGTGTGTGTGTGTGTGTGTGTGTGTGTGTGCGTGTGCGTGCGTGTGTGTGTGTGTGTGTGTGTGCGTGTGTGTGTGTGTGTGTGTGTGTGTGTGTGTGTGTGTGTGTGCGCGCGTGTGCGTGTGTGTGTGTGTGTGTGTGTGTGTGTGTGTGTGTGTGTGTGTGTGTGTGTGTGTGTTATACAAACGCTTCTTTTTAATAGATAATTTTGAAGCATAATCTGTGATGGACACAAGTACTGCAGGTATTCGGCTGACTTAGTCGAAGCGCTGTATATTGCTTGTACAAAAATTTAGGTAAATAGCTGAACAAATCGCAGAAAGTACTTAACAAATATTTAGTCAGTTCTTTTACTGTATGCATATCACAACTGACTCTAATTCAATGGCTTTCGAGGCTCATCCACTTAAAATGAAATCAAAGAATGGCTCGCGTTTCGACACAACGGTCATAAAACTGCTGATAGTACATGCGCTGTTCTTCAGTCACTTAGTTAACAAAGTTCCTTTTGGTGGCTACATTCCTAAAACTAACAAGAGCCCCAAGATGTCTCGCCGCGCTATTTGACGATGGACTTATGGAAGCTTGTGTCATCCGCAACGTTGTTTCATGATACGTTCGCCTTGCGAACTCACCGGCTAAAATGTGTAAGCTGGAATATGGGCTTCTAGAAATGATTTACATGGTAATTCTTAATTATATTGATTAGAGAGACATTGACATAGTTGTCTTCCGTCAGTAATGTACACCGCCTTGTGTAACTAGGCTGGGCGCTACTATTCTACTCTCTGCCAAAGATTACTTTTAGGACTTAAATACTTTTAAAGGGACGCGCGATTTAAAAGACATTTAGTCACGCGCACCTGGTGAACTGTTAAAAAAAAGACATCGTTGATACCTCCGTTTGAGGAATCGGTATAGCACGAAAGTAAAACATGTCTTTATAAAAGTATTTCAATGCTGATAGTACATTGATAAATGAGAGCTTGCACAATGTGTGTTGCTTTTTAGTGGCTCTAACGCCTTTTAATGTGGACGCACCTACGTAGATCCCTGTGCTCATCCCCCCACCCGCCGATTAGCGCCAATGATCTTTATCAAACCTTTGTGGTAGCTGGAGTAGTTCACATAAACCCGGAGACAGCGTATGATGCATCCCTCTCAAAGAGGGCATAGACAAACAAATAGGGAATGGTACTCGATAAGAAAAAAGCCAGCAGACTGTGGGAATCGATGTAATGCGAAGCAGCCCAGGAAGGAGCAAATCCTGCTTGACATAATTTGCATGTCATGTTTTACATGTTAGGCCCTGTCATTTATGTTCGTGATACAGTCATGTCACTCAATACCAAATTTGGTGTATCTCAAGCTAACGAAACGGCCGCGAGCACGCCATGAGCGTGGCATGCAAGTCATGTCGCACATGACAAGTCATGATTTCCATATTACCACTTGTCCTTTATGTTCGTCATACAGTCACGTCACACAATACCAAATTTGCTGTATATCAAGCTAACGAAACGCCCGCGTGCGCGCCATGAGCGTGGCATGCAAGTCATGTCGCACATGACATGTCATGATTTCCATATTACCACTTGTCATTTATGTTCGTCATACAGTCCCGTCACTCAATACCAAGTTTAGTGTATATCAAGCTAACGAAACAGCCGCGAGCGCGCCATCAGCGTGGCATGCAAGTCATGTGGCACATGACAAGTCATGATTTTCCTATTACCACTTGTCATTTATGTTCGTCATACAGTCACGTCACTCAGTACCAAGTTTGGTGTATATCAAGCTAACGAAACGGCCGCGAGCCCGCCATGAGCGTGGCATGTAAATCAAATCATGTTGTTCATGACATGCACGTCATTAGTGGCATATTACCACCTGTCATTTATGTTCACCATGCAGTCACGTCACTCAATCCCAAATTTGGTGTATATCAAGCTAACGAAACGGCCGCGAACGCGCCATGAGCGTGGCATGTAAATCATACTTTTCATGACAAATTAGTCATGATTTTCATGATATGACCAGCCATTTATGTTCGTCATACAGTCATGTTATGCCATACCAAATTTGGTATAAATCTCATGAACGATACGGCCAGGAGAGCACAAAGTCGTAGACGGATAGATAGATAGATAGATAGATAGATAGATAGATAGATAGATAGATAGATAGATAGATAGATAGATAGATAGATAGATAGATAGATAGATAGATAGATAGATAGATAGATAGATAGATAGATACGCTCATAGTCGCCGAAGTTCGCTAAGAAATGCTTCGCATTTAAAAAACTGGCAGATTCCAAGTACCATGAGAATCGATGTTATGCGAAGCATGCGGAGGCAAGATGACTGGGTTTTAATTTCTTTATTGAGCGAAACATTACGAAATGACGCTAAAGATAGGTACAAATGTACGCACAGACATATTTTGAACAGTCGCATATGTTTCATATAACCAGTTGTTTACAGTTGCGTAAGGATGCCAACAGAAACATGTATTATCAACACCAGAAGCGGTAAGCTGATATGTAGCACTTGTGTTTGCGAGGATGGTAGCCCTGAATAGTGCTTCGTGGACCAACTACAATGGATGGGGCTTAAGTATACAAATGACATTAACCCGACATGACGCCTGCCTCGTAGGAGCTCATATACAACGTTTTTAAAATTAGATAGCCAGCATTGCAACCACAATTGACATTTCACCAACATTACGCCTGCACAGGGTCCTTTTCCTAAGCAGTTCCGAGACCTGGCGTGGCTCTGTGGTAGAACACTTGATTGCGACGCAGATTGCTTGGGTTCGATGCCTGCTGAGACCCCGATATTTATTATGAATGGCAATTTTGCGCAAAAAGGGACACACGAAAACGAAAGGAAGAACCCACAAGACTGGCGCAGACTAACAACTGCAGTTGTTAGTCTGCGCCAGTCTTGTGGGTTCTTCCTTTCGTTTTCGTGTGTCCCTTTTTGCGCAAAATTGCCATTCACAATGCAATACCAACTCGCCCAACGCTCCGTTCTTCTAAGCCATATCACTAGTTCCTTGGGCTCTTTTCAGTGTTTAAACTTTTCCACAGTTAACCCTGCCATTTTGGTGGCACTTCACGCTGTGTGCGTATGCCGTGCTAGGACCGTTTCCTGGCATGTGAAGGCCGGAACCTGCCCTGAAGATGTCCAGTCGTTGTGCGGTTGGATAAATCCGTCGCCAAGTCACACGAAACGCTTCTGCAGGATTTTGAAGTCGGAGTGGTGGAGACAAGCAAGGCTCTACGACGATTGCCTTCGAGTCCACTGCGGTGACGCCGCTGGAACCCGGAAGACACGCCTGTACCGAGACTGGTGTGGTACTAGATTCCGCATCACTGAGTTCCTCTGGAATTCTACATGGCCTACGCTTCCCAAGAAGAAGAGGATTCAAGCACCTCCTGGCAAAGTAGTTTTCCTGGATAAGGCCCCCCTTACGAAAATGCCAGATATGGCCCATATATCTTTCATATAAGGCCATATATGATCAAATAAGGGCACATGTAAAGTCAAATATGGCCATATATGGATTTATATGCCGTTATAAAAAGGTTTATATAAAGCTATATACTCCCATATATGGGTGTAATTATATGTATATAAGGGTACTTAAGGATATATACTGCCATATATGAGAGTACTTATATATAAATAAGGACACTTGTAAGGCTATATACTCCCATATATAAGTATACTTATATATATATAAGGGCACTTATAAGGCTATATACTCCCATATATAAGTATACTTATATATATATAAGGGCACTTATAAGGCTATATACTCCCATATATGGGTGTACTTATATCTACACACAGGCTTTTATAATGCTATATACTGTCATATATGAATGCAAATCGGCTATGAATGTAATGTCCGACAATCATCAAAATTAAGGGAAGTGAAGCATTTGCTCGCTGCCTTCATAATTACTTGTGCTTTGGTGGGAGACACCTTGAGATGACTAGAAAACAATTATGTCAATAAAAAAAAAGCGGCAGATCTCACACATTGTAGGAATGGATGTAATGCGAAGCAGCCTGCAAAGGAGCAAATCATGCTGTACATAACATGCACGTCATGATTTACACTTTAGGACCTGTAATTTATGTTCGTCATAGTCACATCGCGCAATACCAATTCTGGTGTATAGCTAGCTAGCTGAATGCAAGTGCACCATGAGCGTGCATTGTAAATCACATTGTCCATGACATGCATGTCATGCTTTTCATGTTACCACCTGCCACTTATGTTTGTCATACAGTCACGTCATGCAATACCAATTTTGGTGTATATCAAGCCAGTGAAACAGCTGCGAGCGTACCATGAGCATGGCATGCAAGTCATGTTGCACATGACATGTCATGATTCCCATGTTACTGCTTGCCATTTATGTTCATCATACAGTCACGTCACGCAATACCAAACTTGGCGTATATAAAGCTAGCAAAACAGCCGCAAGCGTGCCATGAGCGTGTCATGCAAGTCGTGTTGCACATGATGTACTTGCATGCTACTTTTGTATTTTTACTCCTTCTGCCTGGGCCCTCATAAGTCTGCAGTGTATTCTAAATAAATAAGATAAATATATGCATTAGAAGGCAACCACTCCATCTAGAGAAATATTCCAATTCTAAAATCTTTCTCATGAGTACTACAGCCAAAATGTTGGTATAAGCTAGCTTTGGAAGCAGCCACCTTCCTTGTACATTTTATATCGACTGGACTATCACTCTAATTATGTTTAGATAAAATGCTTCTTACTTAATGTAAATAAATGCAAAACTAGCGATAAACATGCAAAAGCAACTCGTTATTAATACTTAAGGGCCATATATATCAGCTGTAGGTAGCAATGCATGTATGGGAAACATTTATAAGGCACATCAGAAAATTCCTTGAGTGCACAAGTATATCATTGAAATATGCAGAATACAAGAGAAGCGTCATAGTAGTATGACGCAAATGTGGAGCACAATGAGATTCATTATGTAGCATTGTATTTAAAATTCTTTATCTACAAACTGATCTATATTAAGGTGTTTCTCGGTCTGTACATCAAGCTTACTTGTGCTGACGTAACATGAAATACATTCAAGCAGCAGTTTTTGTCTCACTTTCTGGCTGTTGCTAAATACAAAATCTCAGTAGAGGATTATGGCTCAGCAGAACAAGTCATAGTATGTCTGGTAAACAACAATGAAAGGAATACATGAGAAACACCAGTAAACAAAATAAATGTATACATTGAAATAGCTATTAATGCATGGCTAATGGCAAGAACAGCACAAATATAAGACATCACGTGGATTACAAATTATTTGAGGTGTATGTAGTGGTCACTGCACAGGAAAAACTGTTTTATGGAAAGTCAGCTGCACAATATGATGATTTCTTAATATTTAACATGATTGATTTTGCAGAGCAGTTCAATTTGCATGAAAAATTTCGCAGAAGTTCTGCAGGAATTTCCTACGTATCAAACATATATAAGTGAGAGTTTCATACTCTGCGCACTTGGAAGGTTTACAGTTCAAGTAACTTGCACTTCAGGTCAAAGGTTCAGCACGCCATGCGCTTGGAAAATTCAGAGTTAGAGTTCCAGTCGCAGCTATCAAGGGTTCAGTAAAACAGAAGTATAGCATGTAGAGAAGGTTTAGAGTCCTAACACTCTTGGTACAATAAGTTGTGTGTTGTACTACAGAGGTCAAGGGTTTGTTACCCAGCATGCTTGAAAAGCTCAGTTTGTGTCCTTCAGATGCCAAGCGTTTGATACCCAACACACTGGAAGGTTATCTGCATACTTTAGGTCAAAGGTTCGATATCCTACATGCTGAGGTGGTCAAAGGTTCAATGCCTCACATGCTTGGAAGCAGGGTTAAAGTCAAGGGAGGCCTGGGGGGGCCTGGCCTGGGGCTTGGCCCCCCTTCAGCTGCACTACTCAGCTACACAACTGCAGCGCAATTACACCCATTCGACAAACACTGGAGTTTTTTTTTAAGTAGTAGTGCCTTGTGCGGTAATAGTGCTTGTTGTAGCTCTTCAATTTTCTTAATAATGAGTTACCTGCGATTGTTGGGTTGGTGTGGCGCGACCAAAAGAAGAAAACGGGCATCTTTGGGTGCTTCCCTCGCAGTGTGGTGCGATGTCCATTCATTCTAGCGTCCACCAGCTAATATGAACAATTTTATAGACCCCTTCGAGTTTGAATTAATGAGTTTATATATATATATATATATATTTAAACTCTCTATGAGGGCCCCCCCTCCAGTGAAGGGACACGTTAAGCCCTGCTTAGAAGACTACAGACACTGCGTCCCTGTACACTTCGAATGTCGAGCGTTCAATACCCTATGCAGCTGGAAGCTTTGTGGTTCTAGTCGCTACATACTTTGGAGTTAGAGAGTTCCATACCCTGCACCTTTGTAAGGTTTGGGGTAGGAGTTGCTGTAAACATTGATGGTCAAGGGTTAAGTGCCCTACATGCTCAGGAAGATGAAGTTTCGGGCCCTGACACATCTGTTCAGTCAAGGGTTAGGTTTATACCGCTAAGTGTCTCCCATGCTGTTCAAACCACTAGTGGTCAGTAACAGACTTGTGCTTGTGTCATCATCTGGAAGCTTACTGTGGAGGCAAACCAGTGGAACTTTGGTGGATTCTGTGCATGCTAAGATACAATGAGAGCTCAGCTCTACATACCGAGTTGCTTGGTTATCAGTTTTCATGCATGACATCAAGCAGCCAATGTACAAATAGGCGTCAGTATGAAACAAACTTACCTCTACATTTTTCAAGTTCATGGGTCTTTATGTAAGTGATTATTGCCTTTTAAAACTACGAAGGTGTATAAATTTAGACAGAGAGAAAGAGAAAAAAGATAATGAAAAAGCACTAGGTTAACCAGGCCATCCCAATCAGCTTTCTCGCACTATGGGAGGAGTAAATTGTCAGAAAAAGGATAAGAAAATAAGGAATGAGATTATGAGTGATGTGCATGCGTAATAGCAGAGTTCATCGCTTTACTGTCACATACTGGACAATATATGCTGCAACTTGTGGCCAGCTGTACAAGAACCTCTCAATGCAATTTTGAATTCTTCATCTTGCACCAAATGACTATGCTTTATGTGTTGAAAATTTCATACTAGCACCAAGTTCTCTGCATAATTTACGTGAATTCATCTGGGAACCCTTTGCGTTACTTAAGAAGATATAGAACTAATATCACATTCCTATACAGTAAGTCACAAGACCTGTTATCCTTGATCAAGCTACTGCCATTTCTTGCAATAAACGATGGTCATGCAGATATATTTTAATCATGCAGATGTTATATAAATACAGTGATTTTCTGAAGAATTTGTGTTGTTTATTTTCAGTCTCTTGACATTGTGCCCCTCATATTGTGTCTGGTTTTTCCACTTGTAGCCTTCCTTATAATATTGTCACCAGGCAGTAGTGGGTTTAGGGCATAAAGCAGTAGAGGGTCCTGGTCTGGGAGAGACAACTACGAAGTGTGAAGAGACAGGCTTCAGCCCGCCATTGTGTTAGTGATTGTCTCCGCCTGTAAGAATCTTTAAATATACATTTCCCCGTAACAATATCTTCAACTATACTGCAGTGAAAAAGGAAACCCTTTCAAGCAAACAGCAGTATACCGCATGTAATGGGTTATAGTTGGTGTGGATTTGTACTTTATTTAGTGTGCAGGCTTGGATGACAACAGCGTATCAAAAATATTTTTAAAAATGACGACGAAAGGAAAAAGTTTAGTTTTATCCGAGAGTCAAGCCCACATGAAACAACACTAGCTAGCCGTCCGCGTTGCGCATTAGCCGGCTACGCAAACCATGTTTTTTTTTTTTTTGGACATCCGCTCGTGCGCTTAGCTGCGCGAAGGCTTCATTTTTTTTCTTTTCCTTTTTTTTACGACATGCGATCGTACCTGTTATTGCGAGCATATATTTTGCGGTCGTATCTCGTCTACAGTTGCCCTGTTTTCTCGTCTTTCGCAGTCGCTTGTAGTTCGAGCATGAAACCATGAATTTTTGAGTATCACTGCCCAGGTACCTGCTCTTTTCAAAGCTGACGTTGCTCACCTCGACACAAGCTTTAGCAGTTGAAGCTTAATTGTTACCCAATGCTCTCTTGTGATTTGGTTGACCATCGTGCGAAATCAGTGCTACGCAGTCAACATCCCGGCGTATCGCTACAGATCCGAGACGCACTAGTTGCGATCTCAATCGATCACTAATTCCGCGCTGAACATAGACTAATTACCTAACAAAGATTTCTCCCGTACAGGTGGTGTAAACCCTGGAACTCTAATCTACAGGCTAACGTCGTACGTAGTGGCGACACCACCAGATCACAAGGGCTTGTTAATTCATTATGCTTCGACGCAACGTACGAAATACTACTGCTCGAAAGAGAACATGCTGTCTTATGGAAAAGCTCCACTGCTTTTTAGTCGACCTGTGAATAAATAAAAACGCACTGTACGTATGAGTAATCTAGAGCATTGCTGCGGTGGATGGAAAAGTAAGTCGCACTGTCCCCGCGCTCGAAGCCTGTCGTCTGCTAGAAAAAAAAAAAAAAAAAAGGCAGACAAAACCGAAAAGCAAATCCGCTGAGGTACTAATTGGCTTGCATCGCGTAAATTGCTCTTCAAGATAAGCTATTACTACCGTTTTAAAGTACCTTTTTTCGAATAATCTGCGTGTTTTTTCTGTAATTCCACTCGCTCACGCTTTTTTTCTTTTCAACATCAATTCTGCGAGCCATAGCCATCCACAGCCAAAGTCGAATGTTATTTGTTATTTGTTCTGTGTCAGCGCCTCGTGTGAGCTCGTTACGCCTTCAAGAACATTAATTTCGCGTGAGAAAGCGCCGTGACTCGTTTCTGCGATGTGCAAAGATTGTGCGCAATTCGTGCGCTTGTTAGAGTGCCGTTCACGTGCAAGTCGTTCAAGGGATCAATGGAATGCACTGTACTACGGGCGCTCGGAGGACACCGCAGCTGGTGGCTGACGCCCGTGGCTACTTTCTGCATGGCAACATAAAAGGTAAGTGGCAACAAGTTATTATGCAAAGTACACAACTAAGCGGAAGGCTGTGTTATCGCACGCGGGCGAGGCGTTGTAGAGACGTAGCCTTATGAACCTTTGCCAGTGACCGACCTTGTCATTGTCCACGCTACCGATTCGCTGTGACTACGTTCATACGAGCAGAGAGCCACGGCGCATCGGTACGGTTTTGCGGAAGCAAATTTGTAACAACTGAGATAACATGCATGTGTGCGATTTTTCTGATGTGCATCGTCGGGAGCAGGACGCAGGCGTCACCCGCATTGCATCGTTAAGAAAGCAAAGCTGCAACACCATTTACTGTGCAGCCTTGTGCTCGCGTTCGTGCGCGATGCAATTCGCAAGTTGGCTCAGTCTAGCTTGCCTACCATCGAAGCGATATAATAAGCTGAAACTAATGGTGCAGTGTTGACTATGCGCTTAGACACTGACTTCAGCTAGGTTTGCTTGCACAGCAAGACTAGATTTCAGTGTGAACCAGCTAATCAGCAAACAAGTATTGTCTCAACATCATGTTTGCACTGTACACGTGATCATGTCTTGCTTACCCTGGCACATAAGGAATTGGAGCACTTTACTTCTGTCAGACACTGGCAAGCTGGGAGGCTGTGAATAAATGGTGCTCCACAGTTTTCATGAATGCAGGAGTCTAACTGTTCATTGACAAGTTCTTTTGGCTTTTCTCCTGCTAATGAGGCCACCCACAATCAGGCTCAAGCTTTCGCCTCCTGAGCCCACGGCCCAACCCAGATGGGCATGGGGAATGAGTTAGAGGAACTTAGATGGTTCACACACGATCGTATGGTGGCGTATCACGAAATTACGCAACATTATAGATTGACAAGACGAATCTCTAACTAAACGGCAGGCGCTCGTGTGGAGGCAACTCCAGACTGGCTCCTTTTCCTCACCAATTCTGTCCTCTCACATCTATCCCACTACATTAACCCCTCAGTAACCTGTGCCGAGCACCTCAGGCCGACCTCTTCCACATACTTTGGGGCTGTCCGAGTATATGTGTGCATCGTAGCCCGCAGGGCTTGCTAATTACTACGATGCAGCAGGGGAGGCCACACTGCTCATCTCCAACCCTGACAAGCAGGTCTGGGTCACCAAGCGGGTAGAGGCAGCCGCTATGAAGCAGGGGCTCCTGGCCGACTAACCGTCGTCGCCTCCCGCAATTGAGGAAATTCCTTGGTTTTAATAAAAGTTCTCCTCCTCTAAATTTAGAAAGTCGGGTGTTCAGGTTTTATGTGAACAACTGTAACAGTTCAAGAGGTAGGCAACTACTGGCCTTTTGCAATGTTTGGATGAACAACATTATATTCAGATAGATATGAGGCAATGTGTACTCTTTCTGTAAACATTGAAAGAAAGTGCTCCATTATTCCTATTTACCAATACATTCAAGAAACGTAGCTTGCAGTTTGTCTCAATCTCCACCGTGAACTGAAAGAAATCTGCTTGATAGCTTAGATGTACTTGGAAGCTTCCAAAGCAGAGGGATTAATCACACAAACACAATTTTTTACATAGCACACAAAAATTCTTGGTTTCAGGCTGAAAGGAGTGATGGCGTAGTGGGGAAGAGAGACAGTGTCGAGTAGGATCAGGTAGAAGACGAAGAGCCGAGAGAGTGCGTGACAGTGACTGACACCTCTGAAATCAGGCAGTTAGTTTTTGTCAATAAACCCCCCTTATAATTTGGTGGAAGTGCTGGGTAGTCTTTGAAGCTGGATCTACGAAGTCGCACCTTGCCTCCAGTGTCACAATGCCCGAAGAACCCTCCACCCAAGGTACCTTCCAGATTCCCGCCACTGCATGTCGCGGCGTGTTTTCGCTGCGTTACCCATCTTCAGCGGCACTGACGACCAAGACATTGAGGAGTGGCTGGCTATTTACCACAAGGTGAGTGCACTGAACAAGTGCGATGATGCGGCTAAGCTGACCTATGTAAGCTTTTACTTGGCCGGCATCACTAGTCACTGGTTGTGGAATCACGAATCCGATATTACCAGCTGGGATTCGTTCAAGACAGCCTTTTCGCAAGTCTTCGACCACACCGCTGTATGAAAGCTCCGTGCAGAGTAATGACTTCGTGAGCGTGCTCAACAGCCAGGAGAGACCTTCACCAGCTACATTGAAGACGTTGACTTGTGGTAGTGTGTGAACCCATCGATGCTCGAAGCGGACAAGATTAAACGGATACTCAAGGGAATAGCCGATGACGCATTTCAAATGATGTTAGCCAAGGACCCACTAACTGTAGCTGAACTGGTCAGCTTGTGCCAGAGTTTGACGAATTGCGCAAGCAACGTGCCCTTACCTGACACTCTCTGGAACAGCGTGACTCGATTGTGGCCTTGACTCTCGGAGACCAGATTGACATGTTGGTTCACATAAAGCAGTTCTTGCGTGAGCAGGTCGCTCGGCAGCTCTCCATTTTATCGAGCACGCTCGAACCAGCACAGATGCATCTGGCCACAGCCATAAGGCACATTATCCAAGAAGAGGTAACTGATGCATTACCTTTCACTCGTTCACCACCTCTGGAGGCTGCACCCTTGACGTACGTGCAGGTAGTCGCAGCCAGAGCACCTCGTAAGCCAACTTATGCTCCCTCTCCGCTGCCTGTTCGGTCATGACTGGTTCTGTTTGGCCGCCCATTCGCCATGTTTCCTAATCCGTGGCGCACCGCAGACAACTGCCCTGTCTGTTATTCTTGCAGTTAAGCAGGACATGTGCACTGTTTCTGCCACTGCCGCCACCTTCCCGCACCACACAGATACCATGCAAAGATTGTCACACGACTCTCGGCGCTTTAGTGGCACAGCATGGCAACAAGGATCTTCACCAGACCTGAATGATTTTCCAGCCACTGCATTATCTGATTCGCAGAGGTCCCCAATACAGAGGGCCCCATTGGTGTGCCTTGTAATTGCAGAGGGTCCCATTGGCGTGCCTTGAACTTGCATTTAGATGGCCTTTTCAAAACACACGTAGATGTTGCCCACTGAAGAGCCTCTTCAAGCCGAGAACATCAATTTGAGACCCTTCTTGTAGTGCTGGATCAGCGTTGAGAGCAGCAGCACGCACTTCAGTGGTGATGTCGATGGTAATAGAAGTAACCAGAACTGTTGACATGAAAGTCCACAACTCGCCTCTGACGATTTAGGGGCTGCAATGTCGTGCCCTCACTTGTTTCATCCCAAACACCAAACATTTCAGGCGAAACTTTCTGTGTTACGTACATGATTGTTTTTGTCTGCTTAAGTGCGCTGCTTTGGAAGCTTTCACACCCATTCAACCCTTTGCCTAGTCTTTTTTGGCCAAAAACAATGCAAAATTACCGCTTTTTTCTTTGGCTGACTGATTCTATGCGCATGTAACTCCACTATTACACATGGTGAAAGCACAAAAGACGAAAGCAGAAAAGGCTTGACACACACGAGCGCTGACTTACAACAGTATTTTTATTTGGAAGCAAGCAACCACATTATAGTGAAAAGCCTGTGACACATCACGTGTGCACAGTCTGCACAAAATTCATATCTCGATGCAAGAAACATAGCTCTTTCCTAGAAAGAGTGAGCAATTGACTGTTTAAAAACACATGCGTCACCTAATATATCAATTAATCCCGCCTCAATGATATCGTGGGTTAACTGATTTTCACTTCGGCTCCAACTGAACACTCATTGTAAACTGGATCACACGTTGTCATGACAGTGCAAGACCTACAGTGTGCATCTAAACACCCCCCCTCCCCTAATCTCAGACACATTATAACGATGCTCCTGTAGTCTATCATGAAGGCATCGCCCACTGTGACCAACAGTTGCTACCACACGTCAAAGGCAGATTGTAACGATGTTGTTGAACCGTGGATCCCTGGCAGCCTAGCCGAGGGCAGAGCAACAACCATTGGGCAAATAAAGTTTATTCAACTCAACTCAAACTGTACCTTTTGCATGCATAGTGAATGAAAGAAGCATAAAACCAGGAGCATCGTTATAACGTGTCCAAGATGAGAGGGGGGGGTTTTACCGTATTTACCCAATTCCAATGCGCGCCTTTTTTTGGGGAAAATAGGCCTTAAAATCACATGTCGTTAGATTCGGGTACAAACCGAAACAGCCCTATAGCTGCCGGTCATCATCACCATTATATGGTGGTAACGCTAGTACCGCTCATTTGTTGCTGGAAACGATGGTAGCACGTTTTCTTGTCGCTTTCTGTGTTGCTGGAACCATTTTCAATCAGTCCCGTGCTGTCACTGTGCATTGTGCGATCTGTCAGCCATCTTGTGCAAGAATGAATGCAGCAGCCACGAAAACGCGTCGAGTCAGCCACGGGAATAGCTTTAAACATAAAGTTATTCTTTATGTGGAAGAAAGCAGCAACAGGAGTGCAGCCCGTAATTTTGCCGTGCTGGAGACCTGCATTTGCGACTTGCGAACGCTGAAAAAGTCGATGTTTCAGTGGACGTCTTCAAGCAAAGGCCGCCATGGTCCGCACGTTGGGTGATTTCCAAACCGTGAAAATAAGCTGGCGAACAAACAAAATGTGCGAACATTTTGTTCATTTGACGAAAGCGCATGCACGTTAGTGGCCGGGTTTAAAGTTTACCGCTTTCCCTTTTTTTTTCCGTCAAGGAGAACGGGTGCGCGTTAGAATCGGGGTTTGCCGTATTTTTCTTTTTTTGGGTCATGTGAATCGGGTTCGCGTTGTAATTGGGGGGTGTGTTGGAATTCGATAAATACAGTAGATGCACGCTGTAGTTCCTGCACTGTCATGACCACGTGTGATGATCCAGTTTGCAATGAGTGTTCAGTTGTGAGCCGAAGGGAAAATCAGTTAAGCTGTGCGATCATTGAGGTGAAATTAAGTGACATATTAGGCAATGCATGTGTTTCCAAACAGTCAGTTGCTCTGTCTAGGAAAGAGCTACATTTCTTGCGTCGTGATGTGTCGCGGGCTTTTCGCTATTTATGTGGTTGCTTGCTTCCAAATAATATACTTTGGTGAGTCAGTGCTTGTGTGTGTCAAGCCTCTTCTCTGTCTTCATCTTATGCGCTTTCACCCAGTGTTATGCAAAACCAACATGCCCAAACAGCTACCTTAGTCCGCTATCACGGCAGCATTTCGAAAAATTCTTGTGGCTGCGTGTTCATTGTAGACTCGTACACAACTGCAACGTCACAACTAAATATTGACCCCTGGGTGGTTTAGACGACCTTTAAGTGTACAGGAAGAGAGCAAATACTGCATAATATGCGAGTACTGCTGTTTTCAGTGAGTGCTGTGCATAAAGACTTAAGTATCTGTTACGATGACAACTTTCAGGGTTGATGGGCTGAGTTTTCATAGTGCCATAACTGCCAGCAATTCACCATAATAGCGATAACAAGTCAAGAACTCTCAGTGAGAATACCACCTAAAAATCTCGGAATATACGAATGCCAGCCTTGTCTTCTTTTTGTGAGGCATCTGTATCTATGACATTTCTTACATTTACTTCCTCTTAATGATTTTGTAATAGACCATTTAATGTATTGAAAGGTAAATATATTGCATGGTTTGAGTTGTCATCACAAATAATTTCAAGATTTCCTCTACATTGCCAGTAGCAGGAACCCCACAAATGCATACATCTAATAGGTCAACAAGTGTCTGCACCAAAGCACACATGTGGTGTAAGGAACCACGGCCAGTTATTCTGAAAAAATAACACAGGTTGAGAGATGAAAATATTTTTTAGTTTTATAGGAGATTCATTCTTTTTTAGAAATGTTTGTGCAGTTAATATCTGAAATTTCACCAAAGAGAAGGCAATCTTGCTTGTAAGTATAGGACATTGTTGACGATGCATTTTGAAAACCCAAGGCATAACTGTAGAGCCTCTCTTTCCAGAAGTACAAGAGGGTGTAATTTGTTAGCCGGAGCACCCTAATATAAGACACATCTGGATTCTAAAACTGGGCATGCATACAGTTCATATATCGTAACAAGTGTGTCTCTTCGCATCCTCAATCGACTGTTGCCAAAAGTGCACAGTACACCAACCGCCCGTATTCCTTTCTTGGTTATATATTCAATATGTTTACACCAAAAAATCTAGTCATCCTAAATCACTCATAGATATTTTACCAAAGGCACTTGGGGTATATGTAGAATATACCCCAAGTGCACATCACTGGGTTAAAAAATGAGGAAACTATGACTGCACTCTGCATTGATAGTCTGGTGCTTCCTTCCTTCTTTTGTGTAGCACAACAAATTACACCATTTGATTGTAGTCATGGATTTGACGAACTATCGTCTGGCGAGGAGTGAACATTGTAGAAAAAACTGAGCTCTCGCCAAAATCATGGGCATTATCAATTTATTTATTCAACATTTCAAAACCCGTTAAGGTTTCTTGTTCATGATGGATCGGATGTACAAATAGCCGTCCGTATGCACTGGTAAGATTGTGCGGGCACCTTGCCTGCTTCTTTAACATGTTGCCACGTGTCCCGTTTAGTGTATTATTTGTAGATTGAATGTATAGCGATTCCAGCAGTAGTCAAGAAGACAATGATTTCTCCGTGGCGACGATTCTTGTTGACGTCTAGTCATATATGTGGCCTGTGTCATCGGTGGGTTTGGCCAACGCAGTTGAGGCAACATGTCCTTTAGCAACATTGTTCAACTGCTTTCTAGGACGCTGATCAAAATTCCCGGATTCATCAGTGTATGAAGCTTCACAGTGTCAAGACACCAAACAGTGTGTTGACACTGTTTGGTAACAAAATCAAATGACAATTTGCTTACCAAACCGTGTTGTGACACCATTAAGTAAGCAAATCGTCCCCAAAGCAGAGAAACGTTTGCTACAAGCTTGCAGTTTGGAAACCACAGCCACCATGAAAAACAGAGAAAATGACTTGTTTTTCAGACTTCCAGGATATTGTGCTTCATGCGAAAATGCCAAGCTGCCAAGACTTGCAAAGAAAGATGTTCAAGTCAGGAGGCCAAATTCTCGTTTCTTCTCACTAGAAATGCTTCACCAGCCCCCAGTACTTCAACCGGTGTTGTTAGCCTGTCATCTTATGGCTGGATCCATGTGAGATCGCAGTGCTCAGCAAAGCACTTAATTTCAGCATGGCATTCGGTGATAACACCAAGGTAATTATTTGCACAGGGAGCAGGCAATGCTTCAAGTAGAGCCTCATCTACGAGACGAAGCCCGCACCCTTGCCATGGGGATTCTTTCAAATTTCTCAACAAGCAAGTCGCCAGGGTTGACACCGCAGGAAAGTCAAGCCGTGAGAAGACTCCAGCAGAATGAGTATCCTGCCAGCCGACAAAGGAAATGCCACGATCATTTAGGCTGAGATAAGTACAAATCCAAGATGTTGAACCTCCTCCAGGATGCACGAAGCTGAGCCAGGACCCTACCAGGAAAGTACTTTGAAAATTGCTGGCCGACATCTTCAAGTTCATCCCTCCAGGCAAAAAGAAACTACTAGTGCAATAAACATACACTCGCCAAGGTAAAAATAAAAACAAGCATTGACGTTTCGGGCCCCGTACGGGTCCCTTGATCACAATGAAGATGTTAGCATGGGCATGCGGCTATTTAACCGGATAAATAGCCGCATGCCCATACTAACATCTTCATTGTGATCAAGGGACCCGTACGGGGCCCGAAACGTCAATGCTTGTTTTTATTTTTACCTTGGCGAGTGTATGTTTATTGCACTAGTATGATTCCTCGCCAGACAATTGTTCGTCAAACGCCTGAATAAAGAAACTACTACCAGCTTCTGTGCCATAATGGTATGGCTCCCACTGTGTATGGTTTACCCAAATTACACAAACCAGATGTGCCACTCAGCCATATCATGGATTTCACATGCTCACCCCTTCACAACCTTTTCAAGTACTTGCTTGGCATTTTTTGTCCTCTGGTTGGAAAAACGTCCACGCCCATGCGAGACACGACACACCTTGTCGCACTTCGAAAGGCGTATTTAATTCATGGTTGGGAAGACGACAATGGCTGCATTGCGTTCCTGGATGTTCTCATGGAACGCACACCTACCAGCCTCAACACTTCTGTGTACAGGAAGCTCGCACACACAGGCAGATGCCTTTACTTCGACTCGGAGCATCCCACGGGCCAGAAACGTTTGGTAGCAGCATCTTTATCAATTGGGTCTTGTATTTGTGGTTCGGGAGAAGAAGCTTAGACAAAAGAATTAAAAAGAATAAGAAAGGATCTCGAGGCTTACGGGTGCCCCGGTCAACTTCTCCGAAAGCTAGTATGCTGTTAAGCTGAGCTCTGTAACAAAGAAACCCCGGAAAAATAAAGAGTAAAACTGATGGCCATTCCGTACACACCTGGAGCAAACGAAGAGACGGCGAAAATTTTCAAAAATTGTGATGTTCAAATTGCTCATGTACCTTCAAATAAGTTCAAAAAATGTCTAGTTCATGCTAAAGATGTTTTGGATTGCAAGTGTTTCTCACGGGCTGTTTGCAGTATTCCCAGCGGAGACTGAATCTTCATAAATTAGGGAATCCGGGAATTTTAATAGGCACCTTAGACAGCACTGAAATGACATTGCCGAAGGACATGTTGTCTCAAACGCATTGGCCGAGCAAGCTGTCGACACAGGCCGCACAATGAATTTTCGCCGCCGAAAAATGATCTTTGCTCCAACTACTAGAATCACTATATATTCATTCTACTAATCGTACTCTAAACTACACACGTGGCAACATGCCAGAAGAGTAAGCATGATGCTTGTGCAATGTAACCACTACATAAGGACGGCTTTTTGTACATTCACTCCACCGTGAAAAAAGAAACCTATACATGTTTCAAGACGTCGATAAAATTGTTTTTTTTTTGCCTGATTTTGGTCGGTGCTCAGCTTTTTTTCTCCTGGGTGTGTTCAGATAAGAACGTCGGTGCATGTCCGCCGACCCCTTTTAATTTCGCCGAAAAATATATATATTATTGCCCGAGTCCCCAGGACCACAAAACCACTTTTGGTTTCGCGAGAAAAAATTTCACCTTCTTTAAAAAAAATTCACAAGTCTCCACTGAGCCGCCACCGCCTCTTTCGAATTTCGCGAAAATGAGATTTCGATGAGACGCTACAAAAACACTATTGTAGCTGTAGGTCCGAAAAAATTTTCTCCACATACTACGGATAGTTTTTGTTGAGAAAAAATTATTACTTTGCAGTCTTGATGTTTTTCTGTTAATTTTAAAAAAATCGCAAAATTGACACAAAGCTCAATAATGCTCACATTTAAGATTTTATTCCTCCGCAAGTATAAATGCTAGACTTCCCAAAGTTTTTAACAACATTGCCATGTGTTTGGTGAACAAGTGTGTTGCGTGAAATACCTGAGAGTGGCTTCAAACGTTAACCAGAAATGTTCAACTGAGGACATGTCTCTCAAAATTCAATATTTTGAAGATCATTTAAAAAAAAAACACCATCTTCGATTTTCTTTAAACTCTCCAGAATTAAAGTCGAACACGCGTTCTAACTTAATCTGTAAAAACATGTTGCATTATTTTTGTGAGGTCAGAACTACGAAGCACGAAAAGTGGCCAAATTGACGTATAGTGAGTAACCACAACATTGGGCGAGCATGGAGCAATAGTTGCCATTATCGTTATTTTTAGGTACTGAATGTCATCTGCTGTGCTCGAGGGACAACAGCTTGAGAGACAAAACCAAATAGTTGCCTTAAAGCGCAAATTTCTTCATTTGCGTGCGTGCACGCGTCGCAGTTTTGGTCCTGGCGTAAGGACTAACCGCAAGATTTCTAGAAATGTAGTCAAGTCGAGCTCTCGGAAGGAACTGTTTATTTACCCCTACTGTATACACAAGGAGTCATAGTCACAAGTCACAGTCAGATAAGTTAGACAGTCACAAACGTCACTGAAGCACTTGTGCGTATCTTGCTCCTGGTGAAGCAACCTTGTGCACATAACCCATTTCGGCCTCAAGGAGGAGAACTTCGTGAGTTCGATCCCTGTGTCAGGGTGAGCCGCTGTAGACGAAATGTTTCCCGAATGGACCTGGTCATCAGCCGTTTTGAAACGTACTCTTTTTGTCCTTTAGAACTAATTGCAATGAAATCTTTCTTGTTTGGGTTTTGTTGGGTGGAGTTGAGCTCATCGTCAGTATAGTATTTCATTGCTGCCTGTATGTTTTCTGGCTTCAGCTTCGATCTGGTGTAGGGGTTCGGATTTGACCACACCCGGGTGTCTGTATTTTCTGGATTTCCGAAGGAGGTGCCGAGTTGCGGATGGAATCATTTCTTGAATCTCTTGATGAGAAACGTTCACAGGGAGCAGTGTCAGGAGGCGGCATCGTTCATAGTATGATTCACAGGTATCGAATGTGTGCTTTAGGTTGCGCAGCCACTCGCGACACGTGTTGCAGGTTTCCGCTGAAGGACCAGGTTCCTCTGTAGTGCCGTACGCTACTGTAAGGACAGCAGAAATTGTCCTCGAGATAGCGCCCTCGATCTCCGCTTTCTAACGCTTGGCGTAAGAGACTCGGCATTGTGCTTTGACTTTCGCCGGAATTTTCAGGGTTGTCACGTCGGTTGTCTTAACGAGTACGTTTAGCTCTTCGACAGCAATTTGTTCGGGAACAAAATTTGCGTCAGACTGAGATGCATCTAGAGACTCTACGGCGTTCTGTTTTAAGCGGTTGAAATAGCTCTGGCACAAAATGTCGGTTTCTGTGATGGATGAGGCTTTTTCTGGCATGCCCTTCCTTAGTAAGGCGTCATTCAAATCTTTCACACATCGAAAGTTCCGCTTGCCGGCAATCTTCTTCGTATGCCTCTTTCGGTAGTCAGCGCAAAACGCTCGCTCTGAGCTCCACAACGTGGCCATCAATATCAGGGGAGCGTGTAATACGCGCATGCGTACTCACGTTCGTTCACCAGCAGTGGACTGCCGGGTTGTCGACGACGAACGGAAGTGAAAGCCGACGTTCTCTTATTACTTCGACCTTCCTTAAGCAAGTTGAGCTGTTTCTTGTTTATGTTCTTTCTTTTTTTAGGGAGCGGGTGAGCGCAGTCGTGCTGCAGAAGCGCCGCTTGTGCCAACACGCACCGTCTGCGTTATCACATTACCGACGTGCCATGGGAAGCGATAAATATCCAGCGGTGGATCCTCTCCAGCCACATCCTTTATGAGGCGTACTCAGGCTCACATGCGCCAAAAATTTTGAAAGCGATTCCTGCGAAGAGTGTGACTCATTATCGCGGCATGCTCAGTGGCTGAGACCCGAGTAGACGTTTTTGTGATTTTCGTAAAAAAATGTAGTAATAATTTCCTCTTCAAAACCAACTGTTCCTGTTTTATTCCTGACAATCCGTCAATCCACAGAAGACATTCGCGACCTAAAAATAACGATAATGGCGACTATTGCTCCATGCTCGCTCAATGTTGTGGTTACTCACTATACGTCAATTTGGCCACTTTTCGTGCTTCGTAGTTCTGACCTCACAAAAATAATGCAACATGTTTTTACAGATTAAGTTAGAACACGTGCTCGACTTTAATTCTGGAGAGTTTAAAGAAAATCGAAGATGGTGTTTTTTTTTAATGATCTTCAAAATATTGAATTTTGAGAGACATGTCCTCAGTTGAACATTTCTGGTTAACGTTTGAAGCCACTGTCAGGTATTTCGTTCTGCTCACTTGTTAACCAAACATGTGGCAATGTTGTTAAAAACTTTGGGAAGTCTAGCATTTATACTTGCGGAGGAAAAAAATCTTAAATATGAGCATTATTGAGCTTTGTGTCAATTTTGCAATTTTTTTTAATTAACAAAAAAACATCAAAACTGCAAAGTAATAATTTTTTCTCAACAAAAACTATCCGTAGTATGTGGATAAAATTTTTCAGACCTACATCTACAATAGTGTTTTTGTAGCGTCCCAACGAAATCCCATTTTCGCGAAATTCGAAAGAGGCGGTGGCGGCTCAGTGGAGACTTGTGAATTTATTTAAAGAAGGTGAAATTTTTTCTCGCGAAACCAAAAGTGGTTTTGTGGTCCTGGGGACTCGGGCAATAATATGTATATTTTTCGGCGAAATTAAAAGGGGTCGGCGGACATGCACCGACGTTCTTATCTGAACACACCCTCCTCCATTTTATTACACATCTAGTGCCCTTTTGTGGTATGGTCAGTCAGTTAGGAGGCAACAGAGAAGCGATCATTCACGGATGTTTGTTGATTATTATGATTGGTACGGTGCCCCGTGAAACTTCGGCATTTTTAATCTATGTAAGCACGTGTCAGTTTTGTGGGAGATACGAGCCTTTCTTCACGGTATAAAAATATCATCTGTCGTAGCGGCAACTTGAAACGTGTATTGTGCTACAGATATTCCTCACTGCATTTTTTTTTCTAGATGTTTAGCTATCGTCATATATCAGTGCTACTGTATTTCTTTGTAAGCTGTTTATTGTATTTACGCACGTAATGATTGCAATGCAGAATTTTTGTCACAAAAATTTCCTTTTTTTTCATCCTGTGTAATGGTCACACTGAACTTTCTGTCATGTGATGGCAGCTCAGTGCCATGCAGGGGCGTAGCCAGAAATTTTTTTCGGGAAGAGGGGGGGGGGGGTGCACCACTTAGATTTTGGGTGGGGCACCTCCTTGAAATGTTCATTTTGCACTCTGTGTGCCATGGCGAAAAAATATTGAGGGGGGGGGGGGTACGTGCCCGGTGTGCCACCCCCTGTCTACGCCACTGGTGCCATGTGTCCATTTGTTTGCATGGCTACCACCACACAAAGCAGTGCAGTGGCATGTTGCTTTTTGTTGTTGTGCTGTGAACCCGGTGTGCAACTCGCGCGTCTCTCGTTAAAGGCTACTGGGTATGTGCTCGAGCACTGCGCTGTCCCACATTGTTTTTCTAACAGCAACATTAGGCTCACTGTACCTCAGAATAGCAAGACAGTGTGGCTGTACCGAAATGTGTGGGAACAAGCACTGGTGCATTGTCAGTGCTCTTGCCTGCAAAACTTTTCGGTTGCTGCACATAGTGCATTAATCAACAATGTATTTCTTTTCTTTGTTGTCGCTACATTGCCGATGTAAAGTGGCATTGCACAACACAATTTTTTTGTTTTGGCATGACCACTAGCTCATCTGGGCCTTGCAATTACTGCCTCCTCTGTACTGCGCATGATCAATTAAAAGTTACTCTTGGCTCTAACTTTAACGTTTCAGAATGAGTGCTGATTTGCTGCGGTTTACTGTTACGAATATATCCAAGAAAGAAATAACGGATCCGTGCAGTTTTCAAAGCAGGCCTAAAGGCGAGTACACAACTGGTAGCATCAGTTGTCACGAGAGTGTCGGCACATGAATTGGCATAGAAACAGCTAATCAGATATGCAGGCAAGCTAGACGGTTACATTGAACTATGACAAGCTTCTAATAAGTGAAGAGGTGGCGAACGGATGCAGTGATTACGTGGGCATGCCGAACGAAAAAGTTGTGACAAGACAGTCAGTGCTATCTGTTGTATAAGCGATAAAATAACGAAAGCAACTGCTGCTTCCCCGAGGATCATCCAGTATTTAAAAGAGCGCTACTAACTTCCGAGACCGTTGTTCCATGCATCGATGCACGTGCGGCCTCATCAAAGTAAAGCAAGGGCCGTGACTAGGGCACCTATGCGGTATAACGCGATACGAATAGGGCACACGTGCTCGTAGAAAAGCTATTCTGTGAAAAAATCAGAAATAAATCACCGCTTTTTCTTCAGTTATTTGAGCAAAAACTTCATTCATCGGGTTTGGTGGCCAACGTAGTTCATTAATTCGGGTTAATAACAACACTGAACCTTATAAGTGCCCGCCAGAAAATAAGAATTTCTTTGCTAAATTGGAAAATTCGTATAATCAAGTTTCATTCTATAGAGCTTTAAGTGTATTTCTTATAAAATATAAGGCCAATATCAAAACTGACCACGACTGGTGTGCAGCAAACACAACTGCTCTGTTACAATAGATGGGAACTACTTGTGAAAAGGAAATGGCAAAATTTGAATTAAGGCACATTGAACCAGAATATCTTGGAGGAAAATGCCAAGTTATCTGAGACATACAGCTATGCAGGTTATTTCTTGTGTGCAGTGCGTAGTGTTTATGTTTCTTTGTGAAACTATAATTAGCTGCAAAAAACTATTTCGCCTCTTTGCAAGGAGAAGCACCACAGGCTGCCCTTGAATTTAGTGCTGTAAAAAGAAAGAAAAGGTGGATACAGCAGTTTTCTTGTGAACAACGTGAAAGAAACAGATAAGCACCGAACATTACACAAATGTAAGGTGATCTGCTGGTTCAAGTGCGATTACTCGTTACTTTCCATGGCATGACGCTGCCACAACATGCCCATTTTGTCACCTCCTTGTCATTGTAAGTTCTGGTGTGACATAACAAAGCGGCTACGTTTTCTGTGCACCGAGTGTAGTCGGTTTTGGCATTAATCTGAAAATTTGATGGTGACTATCTCGAACTATGTGCAACTCTTGTCATTTCTAAAAATGGGTGTGCCATCAATTGGGACTGCTTTTCCATATATATGATGGCCTTCAGGGCAATTATTAAAAAGCTAATTAGCAAGCCTTTTTAATTCATCACATCAATGTCACTTTATGTGGAGGAAAGTATCTCTTCCTTGACTTCAGTGGCGTAGCCAAGGGGGGGGGTTGGGGGGGGGTTCAAACCCCCCCCAAAATTTTTCAATTTTGCTTGCGTATATATACACGTACACATACAAACGCACACACGAACATACATAAAGTATGGTTGAACCCCCCCCCCCCCCCCGAAAAAAATTTCTGGCTAAGCCCCTGTTTGACTTATATTTCGTGTGCAAAAACAACAGCAGCGTGACAGTAATAGCATTTTTATAAAAAATCTGTATTGCTAAAACACCTGTGTAAAAGGCAACATGTTTACAAGCAAATATATACATTGAAGATGTTAAAAAGGGCTGCTTCCCTTTTTCTTGAAGTTTTGTGATCGTCCATTCACATGCCGTGCTTTTTTTTTATAATGCAGTTCATGTAAAGCAAAGTGTACATGTGCCTTTTATACAAATGTAGGTCATGTTCAGCCTGATTGGTTGGTTATCGTAAATGGTAGCCATTGTTAGCATTCCGACCTCTTCTTTGATTCTTCGCCCAAAAATTTATCTCGCGTAATGATGGCACCCTCAAGACTGGGTCAGTTTTCCCACAAAAAACTAAATCATTACGTCAGTCATATGGTAGAGTTAAAACTTGATCTATTGAAGCTCGATTTTATGAAGTTTCTGATCTAACAAAAAAATTTTGAATCCCCAGCAAACACTCATAGGGCTCAGTGTTATCATCAACCCAAATTAATGAAATAACTTGGCCATCAAACCCGATTTATTGAAATTTTTCCAGAAATAACTGAGTAAAGAAGCGGTGGCTTCCTTCCGATTGTGCAGACAAGTTTTTGTCCGAGCGTGCGCTCGCCATCGCGTTAAAACGTTTGGCCACCCTACTCACAGCCCTGTTGCTCTAGTATGACAAGGCTGCACGCTGTACCCATGCATGGAGTAATGGACTCTGCTGTCGGCAGCACTCTTACGTAGCAGATGGTGCTATGGGTAGCAGCGATTGGTCCCCTAATTTCATGGCACTAGTAGTCTCCTTGCAACTTTCTGGCTCGGTCCGTTGACACAATCACTTTTCACATGTGCAGAAATATATTGCTGTTGGTGGGAAGAACGACTGCGTGGCAGCTTTTTGTTGTCGCTATATTACAATTTTAGATATCAAGGAGCCAAAAAATCGCTTCTCGAACTACCCGATTTAAAGGGGTCGTGAAAAGAAAATGAGGCTGCCTGGTTGCAGTTTTCCCTCCTTCAATAAGGATTAGACATGCCGTTTCCGAAATATTTCAGTGCAATATCTAGTCTATAATTAATGATGCCCGTTTCAAATCGCAGTTTTCTCGGGCTACCAGAAAACTACCGGCCACCATAGCCACTAACGTGTCACGTCAGTGTGGCGTCATTAAGAGTAGTTATAAACAGAGCATTAGCTTTCTTTTGCTCTAAAATAATAGATTTGTAGGAATTTAGGAAAGAAAAGAACAGCACGTCAATTTTTGCGCTGTGAGTTGTATATTGTGCAAGTATGGCAAGTGATCTGCTTGGTTCCGCTTTGAAGTACATCCTGGCTCTGTCACGTGTTGCCTTCGCTTGCTCGGTGCAGCGTCCCATTTTTTTTGCTTACTGATTGTGTTAGGTTGTGTTTTACAGCGCGTTTTGGGTAGCTTAGTCTTCTCTATGCCTACCGTGTGTGTGTCGTCATACAGTGCCGCACTACTTATCAAAGTGGAAACAATGTTCGTGACGTCGTTACAGCACTGCAATCAAAGCGGTTGAAATGCTGCAAACCTCAGTCAACTATGGCACAAGAAACATCGCTGCATGGCCATGTTTTGTCGATGACAGAGACTTTTCATTGGCCGACTTAAAGTGATGTCAGCTGTACAGTTGAGGCGAATGTGAGCTGGGAAATCAGTATTGTGCTTTTATAGCTATTAAATGAACCCGGACCACGAAATGAGTCGAGGTGTAGTATTGAATGGACGGCCAGGATTCTGAATACACACGCAGTTGAGAATTTTCGGGAAACATTTCACGACCCCTTTAACTAATTTAATTCAAGTGTCGTCAACACTTCATTAGATTGAGTTTCGACTGTAATCACTCCATTCTTCTGTACCTGTTACATTCGTATGAAATTTAGCAAAAGTTAGTTTGCCTAAAATATTTTTCCTCGTTCTTGTTTCAATTGGGCATATTAACTACCACTAGAGGGAACAGTAAGGCACAACGACATCACGTGGCTAAGTAGGCTGATAGATGACTGTCCAGTGTAGCATGCAGCAACTGATTTATTCTCTCGAAGGGTTTAGCATCACACAGGACTGCAACCAAGTGGAGCTGAAAAGATGATGGCTCCACAAGATATGACACGACCCTTTCCTTTTAGGGAAAATAATGCGAATGAAAAAAAAATGTACATGTCTGCCTTTGGGACATGCAGACGTGATGTTCTCAAACAGATGGTCCGAGCACCTACTTGTGTAACGCACTCAAATGTAACATAAACCCAATTTTAAGCTGGTAAAAAATGCAGCATATGCCTCCTATTTTTTAAATCATAAAAGAATGCACCATGCAGAATTTACATTTATGATTTGACATTCCCTGACACGTAATATTTATTTTCGCCATCCTCACACATGAGCAGCATGCTTTTTAAATAAGTCTGCAGCTATCATAAACAGATTGTTGCACATGCCATGGCTACACCAATGCATTGTTTGATGCATACAATATTCAGAATACGAGGGACACGTCTTATGATCTGTTGTGGCAAAATTTTATATCTGAAGCTTTTTAAAGGCGCTTTCCCATTAAAGCAGCACATTACTGTCGCCACTCTCTATCATAGGTCGGCACTTTAAGGGAGTACTCACTCAAACTCACTCACCACAATTTTTTCAGCCTTCGCACTCACTCACGTTCACACTCACGTCCACTCACACTCATGAGGTTCAACACCCAGGTTTGAAGTTTGAAGTTTGAAGTTTATTCACTATTGAGTACATATACAGAATATAAACATTTTAGTACAGAAAAAGGTCCCATAGTGTAAACACTGTAGGGGGACCTTATTGTAATGGTAAAAAAAAGATAACACTATTGAATTTATCGTTGTCAACTGTTCGTTAGCATTTTATCCATGCCACATCTATGACAGAAACGATGTCAGTGAAGTCTTGGTGGATCCCTGCATAAAACACTTGCTCGGCTGCTGACCCGAAGGTCGCAGGTTCGATCCCGCCCGTGGCGGTCGCATTTCGATGGAGGCGAAATGGTAGAGGCCGTGTACTGTGCGATGTCAATGCACGTTAAAGAGCACCAGATGGTCAAAATTTCCGGAGCCCTCCACTACGGCGTCTCTCATAATCATTCCATGGTTTTGGGACGTAATACCCCAGATATTATTATTATTATTATTATTATTATTATCATTATTGCATAAAACACTTTCATTTTAAACGGCATATGCCATACAAGGCTGGGGCCATCGATGCATTCCAATCCGTGATTTCTGCACCGTGAAACGTTGCGTTATGAATATTCAGACAACCGAACAAATTATTACCCAGATATGTATAAATTTATTTATTATTTATTTATTTATTTTAAATACTGTCGACCCCATTTGTGAAGTCATTACAGAAAACTTAAGGTACATGATATTCATTCATAAAATAATAACATTATAAGTAACACAAATTCACTTACACTATTGGTAACCAACAACAAAATTACAAGGAGCAATGAACTTGTTCTACAATGAAAATTAAAAAGCAAATATTCGTACCAAAATTTCTCACACTCTGTTACAAAAATATGCATATATTTAGTGCATTTTCAAAATCGGCGCATCCATCGTTACTTATAAATAAGAGCTGGGCAGTATCGCGATACAAGAGTATCGCGATAGTATTTCAGAGAAATTTTTAAGTATCTGTATTTCTGTATCGAGATACATTTGACAAATGTATTTGTATCTCGGTAGCGAAATACTTTTACTGTGTATCGGTTATATCGCGATACTGTGCGGGGCACGGGTATCTCGTTACTTTTTTTTTTTGTCGGAAATGAGGTGAGCCGTGTTTCCAAAGGGGAAAGAAGTTTTTTTTTATTTCTCTGTGGGTTAAACAAGCAAAGGCACGCGCTGGTCGACGACATAGGGAGGGCGGCGATGGTTTCCCACAGGCACAGAATGGCCCATGTGACAAAACGCCCGATGCCGCCGACGGCAGAACCTGGAAGCCCGATCGGCCATTGCCGAGGAAAGTCGCTGTCTTGGCTGTCTCTAAAGACCAGTGCAGCGCGAACAATTTTTTTTCTTCGGGCGGCCAGCCAACTTTTCATGATCCCTGCGCGGATACCACCTTGAAACAGAGGCTTCGCACGCGTTCAATTCTTAAAGAGGCGGCACCTACAAAAGCATTTCCCATAGTTACGGCGGAAGTGACCCGGTGATGGCTGCCTTTGTCGCGCTTTCAGCCACCCCTCCAGCATGTCTGGGTGCACTGCTAGTTGATTTACAAGCGTGAAACGGACTTTTGTGGTATTAGGCTCCCGCATTGCCGGAGCCAACTTGACCTATTGGGTTTGCTAAAGTGGGCGCTGGTAGCATAGGTGATGGTGAAAGCTTTATTCAAGTTTTGGCCCCCACGAGGAGTGACCTTTTCGGCCCAGGCGATGAGTGCTTCTGTAGTATCCTCCCACTTTCTGTTTTGAGAGAGCTGGCAGGAGCTGGCATCTCACCCCCAAAGTACGTGGTTTTAGGAAACCAATGTTCCGTCGGTGCCGTCTGGCCCGGCACCGACGAAACTCGGGAGGCGGCTTTTAAGGTGGTGTCTTCGAACGTATCGAAGCAATATGTTCTACCACGGAGTGCCGAAGCGCCCATGTCGTCCCCGCCAAGCCACTTTGCACGGAACCATTCCTTTTCATGGTCGGTGGCCCTCCGCCACCCGGTCGTGTGTAAATGTCTGTGCGTGTGGCCGCCGGGCTCGGCGCCCTTGAACATGCTGACCGTTCGATGACCTGTCATCGCCGCACCGGCCACAATAAAATGTTAGCGCTCTTTGCGGGCGAGACAGTCCTCGTCTGGCAACACTTGGCCGAGCCGTCTCTACTGTACAGAGGATGGTTTAGCCCTCGAGGAGCGACGCGAGTCACACGAACTGCAGTCTTGGGACCGAAGCACACGTCACAAGACTGAGCAATGACGAACGGTGAAGGTCGTGTAGCCCGGTCTATTCGCAACTTTCAGCGACTACAGGGGGCGTCAAAAGAAAACCAATATGGCTGTCGTTGCGGTGATCATTAGCACTCACGGAGCCTTCGTCGCATTGCATGGTTGCCGCCGCTTGCGGCTAGGATAATTTTCCATGGCATTGAGCTTCCTATGAAGGAAGCAGCGCACGCTTGAGATCATTAAATGCGAGACACACGGTATCACCTTGCGTCGGATTCGATGTCCGACGCGCTGGTGCCGCAGCCGGTACGGTGATGATTAGAGGCCGGATTTTTAGGCTCTTAAAAATCGTGTTTTAGGCGCCAAAACTAGGCAGGCAAAACAATGTTTTAGGCACCAAAAATAGGCTGGCAAGACAAGCTTTAGGCCTCTAACGTCGCTAATGTAGCCACAATATATTTTTACATCAATGCAAATATTTTTAAAACAAAGACGTCAGTGGCTTATCCACGACAGGAAAGCATAAAAAATAATAAAGCAGCTTCGCACTACGGGTGCCAAGCCTGAAGAAACGATTGAGCTCAGCGCCCTTCTCTGTTTCTCTGTATGCTTCGCTTTCTTTCTTTCATCTCTTTCTCTCATCCCTCTGTTATTTTTTCTCTTTCTTTCTCTGTGTATATATTACTTTCTATTTCTCGCTCTTTCTGTCTCTTTCTACTTTTCCTTTCTCTCCCGCTCTCTATTTATCTCCTTCTTTCTAGGCCATGCTTTACTCTCTCCCTTCCTCCTTTCCCTTTATCATAACCCTCACCGCTCTCCTCCTCAACCCCACCGCTCTCCTTCTTTCCCACCCCTTTAGCATACTATACTATACAATGCTACACTCTAAGAAAAAAAAAGAGTATACCTGACTCTTTTCGGAGAGTTCTGACTTGCCACGTATACGACTCTTTGAAGAGACACGGTGACTCTCTTGGTGGGTCAGAGTCGGCGCGCTCAGGAGAGTCCCCGGACCCTCTTAAGAAGAGTGGGAGGACTCTTATGCGAATGATCACACTACCACTTCTGAGGGAGTCAGACGACTCTTGCCAGTCGCTCCTACGCGGGTCAATTGACACCCACCGAAGCGTCAAGCGACTCTACGGCTATTTTAGCGCGACTACTGCTGGAAATAGTGAAGTATTCGTTTTAAGCAACTCCATTAATACTTGCCATGGTGCCCAGCGACTGCAAGAAAAGGATAGTTCAATTTTAGCATTATTTTAATAAAACTCCTCAAAACACACCATTTCTAGTAAAGTTGAAGCAGTTGAGGTATTCCTCCTTTACATGCTTGTATGAGTATAACCAACCAAAATGTGTGACTGTGACGTGCATAGTGTCATGTCGTGCAGAATAAACAGCAGATATCGGTATCATGTTTCCATATTTGTTCCTTATGATTAAGAATAAAAAAGTCGTGAAGGCTGGATGAATCAGACTTGTGACTTGCTATGTTGTCGCTCGTCTTCAGCGTGAGCAGCCATGAAAAATGGTACCTGAAAAAAAAGAACGTGATATCATGAGAAAACGGAATCATAGTAAGATTTTGCAATCCCTACACAATAAGTGATTTACACAGACATAATGAAGGCTCAGAACAAAACAAATGCAAAGAGGCATGGTAAGGAACCGTGTTTTTTGCCGTTATCGTGTAAAACATTGGTGACGAACTTGCAGCACAAGATGATGTGAGCTTTTTTTAAACCACAAAGGCAATTGTTTTAGCTCCTTTGCGTGGCTGCCACTCACCTCTTTTCCTATGTCGTCTTGTCCAACCAAAGGAAATGTAGGGCCGAGTGCCTCGTTGACATTACGAACGCCATTGTTGATTTTCCTATCACTATAGTGGTGAAGCGCCCGACCATAGCGACACCTTCGTTGCCCTGGGAATAGCCAACACACAAACACACAGACTGATTAGTTTTATTTAAACCACCCTTTGTTCAACACACCGTTACTGTACACACATCTGACACGAGTGTTTCGTTTTAAATAATTTCGTAACGAAAACAAATTTTCACGTAATAGAAGGCGGGAACCGCGTTTCGCGATAGGCACTGGTTATGCACGAATGAATAAGGCCCTCCTTTTCTGATAAGTCGCTTAAAAAAGTGCTTCGAGAATAAGCCCGGCTTTGCGCCGGCATATTGCCACAACCAAGCGCATCCTCCAGCAGTCAGGGGCACGCCGTGAGCGGTTACTGACAGCGTGTTCTACAAACGTAACCCATTCTTAAATACAGTACTCAGTTGTACGAGCGCCCGAACGACAGCAACGCACGCGGACGCCGTCTACGTCCACATGAGACATGGCATATGTTAGAATTACCTCTGTGACATTCACTCGATTCTGTTGTAAAGCCGAACGTCATTATATGCAGTGCGTCTCTGTACACAGACTTTTTTTTTTCACGTTTCCACGTGTGGAGGCACGCTGCACACTCGAGTATCGATGGAAATGTTATTATGACGTTGACTAAAGCGCATCTCAATACCATATCAAGCACTTTCAGCAGTTCAGACACACTGTGCGATCAGAAAGTAATCGCCCTTGATGCCAAGCAATCACTTACACAACAACGCGCATAGCGGTCTCAACTCGTTAAGTGACTGTTTTAATTGAACATCCTGCAACAACATCGCGGACGCAGGCTAGAGTTGGATATGGCTGGCAGCCTACTTCCGCAGAGCTTGCAGACGCCCAGCTTAAAGGGACACTACAGTGAAATATTAAGTCGACGTTGATTGCTCAAATAGCGGTCCAGAAGCCTCGTAGTGCTACTTTCGCGCCAAGGAAATGCTTATTTTGAAATAAAATCACGTTTTAGTGGTCCGCATCGCGTTAGCGCACTTCAAATCACCCGCCTAAACATTCGGAATCTCTGATGTCACTGTTTCCGTGCCCAACGTTGCCCGCCTTTACTGCGCGGCCGCCGACACTAGCAGCAGCAGAGCGAAATTAGCGGGAGCCACAGCAACAACAACCGCCATTGAACAATACTCTGCTTGCTTGGTGCAACTGGGCTCCGCTAGATGGCGCCACCTATCCAGCCTAACCAAGCGAAAACGCAATTTTTGAACCACTCGCGCCTTTGCTAGGCGGTTCCTTTTTCTATGAATCAAACAGAAACGGACAAGAAGCATTTTATTACGTGTTGTAATGCACGGAAGCTTCTTTTTTTATTGCAGCTGTAGTGATTACTACGGATTATTGTAGCCAGAAGCTCTCACGTCATCACGGATCGTTTCGCAAATGTGCCACTCGTGGCGCACGTCGTGTGATACATTTAGCTTAATTTCTCGGTAAGTAGGGCACTGCTGTTGATAATATTGCCGTTTTAGACGTTGTCATACATTGAGCTTTCGCTCTGACATAAATTGTTATTAGCCTTTAGTGTCCCTTTAAGCTGTGTAATTAGTACCTACGAAAGCAGTACACTCACCGTTAAGAGGCGCACGTAGTCCGTGTCCGCAACTTCAAGAATATTCCTCACTACAAGCGTCACTTCGAGCACGGAGCCTGGCGTGACCGCCACTGCAAATACGCATGTTCGCTCGAACTCAAAACTACAAGACGCGCGACCAGCGCAACGCATTCCAAAAGGCGGAGGAGTAGAGAGCGCAGGCAGAAAGGCGGAGGCAGGCGGAGGCGCCGCGCGGCTGGCTTGGCGCGCAGGCTGCCTGGCGCCAGTGCGAGTGTGTGCCCGCCCCAACGGCGCCGAATGCCAAACGCGCAACATGTATGGCGTATACGGCGGCGCCTTGATAAAGGAAGCCAATCGAAACGCGCTTCACGAGAGTTCTGTAACTCCTCTCGAATTGCCAACTCTCTTTCTCTACCTGCGTCTACCATCCAAAAGGGGTCAAGTGAATACCCGAAGAGAATCATGGCTTCGTAATCCTCTTTTGATTCTGTTTTTTTCTTAGAGTGTATGTTACGCTCGCCCAGCGTGCCTGGATGGCCGAGTGGCTACGATGCTCGCATTCGGAACGTGGGTACGCGGTTTCAAATTCCGCCTCGCTAAGAATTTTTTTCGCCAAGGATATCTCTCTTGCTTTTTGTTTCTATATCTTTCTCCCTTTCTTTCTCTCTGTACTTGTTCTCTCACCCATCGGAGTTATGGCAGGCCACGCCGGAGAAATCAGCGCTCGTGCTCGGGAGCGAAGCAAAAGATAAATGAAAACGACGAAGGGAAAGAAGAGGCTGAAGAGAGCACATGTCGGTTCATGATGATGATAATTTCTGTTTACCCGTCACGGGCCAATGAGCGGCTTAAACAGTTCTGGTGTTAAAAATTTTCCTGTTTGATGGCACGAAGGGGCCCACAGTTGAACGTAGCCGTGCAACTGTGCTTTTTCCCGCACAGTTCGTAGAACATGGTCTCTCCTTCTATTCTGTAGCATGGTGAGTCAAGTGTCCACTGCAGAATCAACAAACTGCTTGGTCTCTTTGTTTTCGGCATGGCTGAGAAGGGCAGCGCAAGAGCAGATATTCATACCGCTAAAAGACCACATGGGAAGGATGCCTCGTATTGGCCGTGTCTACTCGCGTAGGGTCAATTTCTCCCCACTCGGTGAACACTTTAAGAAGTAAACTACAAGCAAAACAAAAGCCGCGTGTACATAACCTTTTTTGTTCTTTTGATCTTCACACTGCTTTGCTCTGACGGCTCTCCTCGGTTTCGTATTCACGAACCACTCGCGCCATGTAAGCGCGGCGACTTATGGTGGCTGGCACATCCCACTTCACTGCTACTAGCGGTTGGCTTCCGTAAGTTGATTGAACTAGATGACTAGGTTGAACCACAGATTTCCGAACAGTCTATGATACTGCCCGACACCACGAATAACGGTCTCACTATACTCTAGAGAGAAATTTGAGCTTAAATAGCGTTCATATGTGCAAATTTCGAATATAGGCATTTATAGGCACTTATAGGGATTTAAGCGCAAACACCAAAAATAGGCATTTATAGGCACTATAAAAACACTATCAAATCCCTTCTTAACGTCTAATTCATGCTCATATATCAAAATGGCGCGATAGGAACGCAAGGAACAAAATAGGCATTTGCCTAAAATCCGGTCTCTAGGGATGATACGTCGTACTGGGTCGCCGGATCGGGCATACAGCGTGCGTCAAACTCAGCAGATTTTTGTCATCCGCTCGGTCCGCCGATCGCGCGGCCGTATATCCACAGCGGTAAACAGCTCAGGAGACAGGTAACGTAGAGGCGCTGGTGCTGCCGGTCGTTTCTTTACCACTCCGATCATCTTGACCGAGGATGCCGAGGCATTTACCGGTAGTGCCGCTATCGCTGGCATGAAAAAGATGGGCTACAATTGTTTTATTATGCAAACCAATTCCTAATCCAATAAAGCACGTGCTCCAGTGTGTCACTTATTCAAAAATTCGCCGGATTACGAGCTACTAGCGAGATCGGGAACCATGATGCTAGGGCATTTCGCAGGTAAACATGCGACACTGCGGGCCGTCTCGCCCAACCGGTTTACTTTGTTTCCACCTTCGCTCCTCATATCGATGTTGTCGAGGAAACCGTTTGCGTATGTCGATCATGTTGCTAAAATTTGAGCGCTCTAGACAAGCTGGCGCTCGATCGCGGTCGGCGGTGGCGTCCGCCCAGCTGTCGCTCGCAGGCTTCAGTTGCGGCTGAATGTTGTCATGTGTTTTTCACTCGCGAAAGCATAGTTGTATTAACCGTAATTTTGCAAACCAAAAAAAAAAAAGAAAAAAAACACAAGAGCACTCACCTGTTGTGTCTCAGGATTACCCACCGTGGTAGCACAGCATGCAAAGTGCCGTGCTGCTGAGTTCGCTGGCACGGACTTCCACGGCGGCGGAATTTCGATGGGGCTAAATGCCAAAGAACAACTGTGTGCTTTGGTTTAAGAGCACGTTAAAGAACCCCAAGTGGTTAAAATTAATGCGGAGCTTCTCACTACGGCGTGTCTCATCATATCTTGGTTTTGGTGCATAAAATCCGAGCAATTCTGTTGCGTCCCAGAAGCCACAGCCAATTTCAAGTGCACGCTGGTAACCACAATGTTATTGTGACAAGTATCACGATGTCCAGTTGGATAGCCCATTCCTTTTTCCGTCGCAAGCCGGAAAGAAACCCAAGCACGCTTACGACGCCTCTCACGATGTGGTTTGAGCATTTCAATCCGCAACACATGCGATTGCTCATGTATTATTTGCCCATTATTGATGCTCGAAGGTTCCACAATCTTGCACCAACAAAATCCATCGTAATTCAGTGCGCAAGAAGTTGTGGGACACAACGACGACGATGCACGACTAGCACACTGTCGCCGGGCAAGTTTTCGTTCTATCACTGCATCACGGCTTTCGCCGAGTGCCGTGTGGCGGCGCCACCGTAGCTGAAAGTTGCGAATACTCGATGGCACGTTCTTTGAACCCGTTGAGGACGGATCTAATGCTTCGGGGCTCAAAGCAGAATGAAATTTTTGTGGAAAGGTTATTTTTATCGTATTTTTAGCGTATTTTTATCCCCGTTGGCATAGTTGTGTCTTCACAGTTATCATGCGTTCCACTGATCGCGAATACGTATGATTTATACCCAGCGGGTGCATCCAAACGGTGCATCAGAATATGAGCAGTACCTCAAGAGGCCCCGGAAGTGCATTTCTGTGATAAATAAATAAATTGCAAGTTTCAATACGCGGCAACATTTACAATATTATGCTGCACTTAATAGATGTTTCTACGGAGTATGAACATCCCCGAAATAAAAAAATAGTATTTCAATATCTGTATTGCTCTATCTGTATTCCGGGACACTTTTCTCGTCTTTTTGCAAAAGTATCTCTGAAATATCCTGCTACACACTAAACAAATTCTCACCCATAAGGGTGTAAATGAGCTTGTCGCCAGACGAACACCCTTTGCACCCTATTGGGTGTTCGAAAAAAGGGTGCTAAGGAAGGGTGCAGAGCGCAGCACCCTTACAAAAGGGTGCACAGCATAAAATTTCAAAGGGTGTAATGGTTGCACCCTTTATAAAGGGTGCTATCGTGTCATAACACCCTTTAAAATGGGTGCTGGAAGGGTGCTCCACATCGATGTACCAATGGAGCAAAAACGTAGGATGGATGCTAGAGATGGCCACAAATGTAGAATGCCCTATACTCTGTAGACAGTGCCGTGTGACAGGCCACATACACTCCTAAAAAAAAGGAGTAACCCACGCTCAATTTAGGGAGAAACGGCGATGTCCCCAATGTGGTTCTTTAAATGGTGTAACGTCTGTCCCTTTTGACACACAGAAACATTCCTCCCCCGTCAAAACCAAGATGGCTCACACCAGGCTAGCGTAGCGAGCAATACACATGTGCACCGATTTAGCGAGTACAGCTTTATGCCTTAAGCGACGCACGTTGATACTACAGAATGGCGTCTTGGCGGATAGTTGACAGTCGGGCCCATTCATGGATTGCGCAAGGACACCGGAAGGCCGATGCAGCGCATTTACATACACATTTATTAGTAAGTTCACGTTTGCTGGTCTGCGAGACACATAGTACACACACACACTCAATGAATTGAATACACAATTTATTCATTTTCATACAATGTAGCCCATACTATGATCAAATTACAACCACCGCGTACGCACAGATGTGTTTACACATACCCCAATACAAAGTGCAGACGCTTATATAGTCGCTGAATTACGACCGACGTGGTGGTACAAGTATCACGTAATTTTTGTTTAACTCTTTTACATTCCATGACTGCATCACAAGATACGCAGACGTAACTATACCGTAGCTATCCCTTAGCCAAGATCAGCAGTTACTCAAAAGCTGCATAATAATGAACCTGATAATTACAGGGTTCATTAAGTTCCCGTGAAAACGACCACCAACCATGCATACCATTCCGACGACATTTTGAAGGTTGCGCCATCTCTCCACAGTGGCCACAGATAAAATTCCTGTATCTGATTTCTTTAGTTTTTATTGGTACTCTGGGAGGGCGCAGCATGCAGACCAGATTCTGTCGCCTTCGTCGCATCGACTTCGTTGAATGGTTTGGCGTTAACATTCTATTTACACGTTTACCACATGTATGACGATGAGCCATGGATTCATTCAACTGCTAGCCCTTCAATGACAATGCTTCTGATTCGCTAACGGCCGTCTTAGTTGTGTATGCGTACGTTACAACGTGGGTCGTGCGAGAGAAACAAGACAATATGGCCTCGCACCAGACGGTGTTCTTTCGTGAGCGACGTCAGTGGCTCTTGGCATCGCGGCAGCTCGATTGCATGAGTAGAACAAGGCGCAAACGAGGCCGATAGCTCTATATGTGAACGTCAAAATCCTGTTGTAGCTCCACAAGCTACGTATGCAGCCAATGGCTAGTCAGCTTGTAGCGCAACGCCTGGTCAGCGCCGGCCGTGACCCGAAGAGGCCGAGACCGCACGAGTGCCAGAACCAATGTAGAACTTCGGTTTGGCCGTGTGCGGCTGCAGCTCAGATATCCACTACTTTGGTAGGGTTTCTAATGTGACCATGGTGGCCAACCAGGCGACCATTAAAGCTGTTGGCTATATTCGTTGACCACGTTGCTCACAATTTTCGTCGGCGACTGTACACCCTCATGAGTGCTCTTCAGCACCCATTAGTTGTAGCACCCTTCTTGCACCCTAGTTTACACCCTTCTGATGTATGCACCCTTTCAGTTCCGCTTGTAGGGTGCTGCGACCCAAATAGGGTGCTCCAAGGGTGTGCAGTAGGGTGTCGCACCCTTTTTCGCACCCTTATGGGTCAGAATTTGTTTAGTGTGTACGTCAAAGACAAATGTATCTCAGTATCTGTATTTTAGTCTTCCAACCCATGTATCTCATATCTGTATTCCGGAATACTTTTTCGAGTATCTCTGCCCAGCCTTGCTTACAAGTGCGTCAGGCAAACTGCTCCCAATTTTACTTGCGTGAGGAAAGAACTCCAACGAACCGCCTCAATGCGAAAGGCGCTATATTTTCCTGTATGCATGATACAAAAAAAAAAAAGCCGGAGAAATGTCGGTGACCGAATATGCTCCGTTTTCTGTCGGGAACTTCAAGAAAGCTAACGAAAATTTGAAATAGAGAATGTTAATTTGTTCAAACACCACAATGGTAAACATCATATCCACCAGTTTGAATAACACTTCACTATTTCTAAGAAGTTATCTAATTTCAGTGTTATGGTCTAAGGAAGGGAAGAAGGACGAGTATGGGGTTTGAAATGGTGTTCCGAAAAATATCCTCCACAGACTGAAAGGCCGACTTGGCCATAGAAAAATAGCGACAAGGGGGGTCCTACGGGAGGACGCTACAGGCAAGTTAAATAACCACGTAATGTTGACCAAGACAAAAGCATCCAATACGTTCAAATTAAAATGTAAAGCACCAAGAAAAATTAGATATAGTCTTGTCACACATGCTGAACAACTAGGGGCGAGTAGGGTTCACGGGGTCATCGATTTTTGGTTCACCAATTCACTCTCAGTTGAACTCTTGCACTCGTTTTGCGAAGCTGCTTTAAAAACACAAGAAAACAATTGTCAGCCTGGATTACTGATTTCGTAAGCTTTTAGTATTGTATAGCAGTTGGGGATTACTGATATTGTAAGCTTGTTTTATTCAATAGCATGCAGTTAGTGATACTGCGCACAAACACGGGGACGAGTACGTGAGCGGGCAGACAAACGTGATCAAAAGTTCAGTATGGCGCTTATTGAATACATAGTGAAAGTTTGATAAACAAATATATGACTCTAACCTGTACATTGCACCTGTGAAAAGAAGACAAAATAATAAAACAATAGAAACAGAACCTGATAAAAAAATTTGGGGCACGTAGCGAAGGGCTCATAGTAACGAACGCGAGCTTGAAATAACTCGTCTTTAGCCGCGCATCTTAACATGGCGCTCTTATGGCAATATCTTGACAATTTAGAATTAAAATTCAAACACAGTGATCACAATAATCACTATTTCATCACCTTCCCATAGATGAAATTCAGATTTTTTTTTGTGGTTTGATTTTCAAAGGGACAATGCCGCGCTCGAACCCCGAGCCAGGGGCGTAGCCAAGGGGGGGTTTGGGGGGTTTCAAACCCACCCGTAATTTGCGCATATATAGACGCAAACATACAAACGCACGCACGAACATACATAAACTATCGTTGAACCCTTCCCCGAAAAAAACTTCTGGCTGCGCCCCGGCCCCGAGCGATTGAGTTCTGCCACCTAAATTATTCACATTGACATATCATTCTGGCCCATGGTGACACCATCACAGCTTTTCAGAAAACAGGGTAATACGAGCTGCATGTTAATACACTGCTGATTTCCCTCGTACTCCACAGTGTGCATTGTTGCCCTAATCGTGAATTAAATGCTAGTGGCCCGTACACTTGGATTTAGATCCTCGTTAAAGAACGACATGTGGTCAAAATTTCCGAAGCACTCCACTACGCCGCCCTTCCTAATCTTATTGTGGCAATTGAACTTGAAACCCTAAAAGTTGTTATTACGGTGTACAGATTTTCTTTGCCCTCGAGTCTGATCTATCAACTTAATGTCGCGCAAAGGTACCGTGCACAGAGCTTTCACGATGAATTCCACACAGTGCCTTTTGCAGCCCTAGGGCAAAGCACCGAAGTGGCGGGGGAAGAAAGCTAGAAGCTCTTCGATGGAACGAGCACTCAGTCATTCATTTAGTGACTTTTATTTCTTCCCGAGTCATTCAGTTTAGCGCAACCCTACAAGGGCATGAATGATTATTTTTTCGGAAGATAATGTCCCCAATTATAATTTCTCTTCCTTTCTACGCATGCCTGTACATGACATTTTCCGTCCTTGCTTACCATGAATAAAGAAAAGAACTGTGGAACCGACGAAACTAAGCCAGTGTGAAATCAACCATTTAAAAAATAGTCTGCCCACTCGGTTCTGTAGGATTAAGAGCTTCTTTTCTTCAGACAGTTTTATTCTATTTCTCTATCGGATCAAATGTGAATTTTAAGTATTTTTTATTCCATGCAGTGTATTAAAAATGGACCTCTAATTTAATAAATTCTATTAGAGATGTAATGCCATGGTAAAAGTTAGGCAAGCATATGAAGACGTATGCTTCCACAAAATGGATCTCAAAAAAGATTCAGGCGAAACATAATACTGCTTAGTAACGTGAAAATTTGGGCGAGTTGGTGATGCATGGTGAACAACAGCGCAGCGCCGAGACGAGGGCGATCGGAAGAATTTTCCGATCTCCTCCGATCGTCCGAATTCTTCCGATCGTCCAGGTATCGGTGGTGGTCTGTGGTTCACCATAATATTGCTTGCACAATACCTCAGGTAAAAAAATGATGGTGCGTGAAATTCGTGGCACGCACCACCTTGTCTAAAAGGGAAAAGAAGCGTTTGACAGTCGACAGCAACTCAACACAGCCATCCATCATGAGTCGAATACGCAAACATGGCAATTCCTTCGATGTATCCACCTTCAATCTAGGGCTCGAAAGCAAACAAAAGCCTACACATTTGTGAATCTAGACATTGGCATACTAGACATGTATAAAAAAAGAAAGGAGAAGCAATGTATGATAAAGGACATGGAGCAAGCTACATACAGATTTCAGTACGATGTGTAAAAACGTTCAACATAGAATGGCTTGGTGAATACCGTGAATGCGTGTTTCACGCTCAGACAAAAACACATTGCTTGTTTCAAGAGCGCAAACAGTGAGATCTGCGGCGAAAAACTCTCGATGACGTATAAACACTCAACAATGTAAGCACCACAAATAATTGGAGCACAACAAACGTGAACATTCATGCATAACTGACCGAAACCTAACAAACATGGGCTCGTAACTCACGAGACAGTCATAAAGTAAACCGGCCATTTTGATGAATAGAGCGAACAGCTAGAAACCGCGAAACTACCGTTGTTTTCTCTTTGAGGCTATTCGCAGAGCGACAGTGCGAAGAAAATGGAATCACTGGGCGCAAGAATGCGTGGTAGTTCCTTGGTAGGCATATTTTTATGTGCCGGTTTATATAGTGTTGCCGGTGCACAGTTGGTAGGATTTATGCGTGTGAGCAGGTTCTTGGTGATACGATGGAGTGCTTTAAGAAAACAACGAGAATGTTAGCACTTCAAGGCCCTCTTGAGTCATTAAGAATATACCGGGTGATCAAAACTTAGATTTATCGTTTTCTTAAAGGATAGCGGTGAGAGGTACAGTCACAACGGAAAAAGATTATCCAAAGTTACCGGCAGCCGGAGCGACAAAATTGCGACACGTGGCGATCCTTGTTCCCGAGCACGCCGACAGTGAGAGTACCATGCACATACCATCTTCCAAATCAGGGGTGGCCGGCGGAAAGCACTCGAACAGACAGTTATTTCGGAGCAACTGCGATAAAGATACGGTTACTGGCAACACCAGCGAAAAAAAAGAAAGAAAAAAATCGCGCACATCTCCCAAGGAATTCTGAGTAGTACGCGAAGCAGCCATGGGATTTCTGTAAAGTTGCTCTTTATTCATCATCGTAGATGACTTTAAGCTCCGGAGAAAGTTTCCCCTTGAGTAAAACGGCCTTGTGGTCCGTAAAGTATAAAGTTAAGGGATCTTGTAGTTTAAACTTTGAAAAGGCGATGTCTATGCACGGTCCCCTGATGGTAGTAGCGTTAGCCGCCTGATGCTCATGAAGGGCAAACGCAGAGCGATCAGCCGTTCCTCAAATGGGTTGAGCTCGGGCAGGTGATCCGGTGTCCGCGCGTAGAGGTCGCCGTACGTCACGCTCATTGCGGGGAATTTACCCGCCACCCAACGAATCTTTGCACCTAGAGCAAACGGCGTACTCACTGTGACCATCGTCGGCGGCAAACTCCCTCTGCAGAACGGTGAAGGCGTTGGCGCGGGACTGCTTGTTTGTTAATGCTGGCGATCTTTGTCAGATCGCCATAGTGGGTACATTCCATGTGCTGTGCCGTGATGGCAGAAAGAGAATGTGTGGTCTGGAACTCGCTTATCCTTCATCGTCATCCGTCATGGCATATAATGGTTACCTTGCATGTGCTGTGCCGTGATGGCAGCGTCATCGTCATCTGGCTACGGCGGCTACTGCGATGGACAAGCCCCGAGCATAAGATGCTTCGCATCTAAAAGAAATCATGTGCACAGCCAAATTTGCCGATAAAGAATGCACAAGCGGTTATTGAAGATGTGGGCTGTCGGATGGGCCAACAGAGAGATGGGCTGCTTTCAGCAGGCCACACCTGCTCCGGAAAACGGAATGTGTATGGCACTCCTGCTGTCGGTGAGCTCGAGAACAGCATGCAGCGCCGCGTGTAGCAATTTTTCGCCGCTCTGGTCACCAGTCACTTGCGCTGATCTTTTAAATGTGAAGCATTTCTTTGCGTACTTTAGGCACTTTTGCGTTTCTATCTGCGTATCTATCTATCTATCTATCCATCCATCTAGCCGCCTACGTCTGGGGGGCTCTCGTGGTTGCCTCCTTAACTTGGGGTATACCAAAAATTTCTATGGCACGGTAAGAGGTATTGCCGAATAAGTCTGGCTGGTCATTACATGAATAACGTGAAAATCCTGTCGCGTACGTCGTCAAACCCTTTTCCGGCAGACACGTGCGGCACATACCCGTATATCTCGGGCCGCGGTAGGCGGGTATGCGCCACAGTTGTTTGACAATTTCTGTCTACCCAGAAACGGCGAGGACAGACATTATTAATTTAAATACGAGAGCGTTAAGAAAAACTGACGTAGGCAGCGTTGACCCTGACGAATGCAAATAATAAATATCAGGTTCCCAGCAGGAATCGAACCCAAGCTATCTGCGTGGCAGTCAAGTATTCTACCGCAGAGCCACCACGCCAGGCCCTCGGAACTGCTTTGGGAAAAACACCATATGCAGGCGTAATGTTGGTGAAACGTCAGTTGTGGTTGCAGTGCTGGCTATCTAATTTCATAAACTTTACATATGGCAGGCGTCATGTTGGGTTAACACCAGTTGTATACTTGAGCGCCATCCAGTGTGGTTGTTCCACGAAGCACTATCCAGGGCTACCATCCTCGCAAGCACAAGTGCTCCATATCAGCTTACCGCTTCTGGTGTTGGTAATACCCATGTTTCTGTTGGACATCGCTACGCAGCTGTAAACAACTGGTTATTTGAAACATAGTCGACTGTTCAACATATGTCTGTGCGTACAACATTTGTACATATCTTTGACTTCATTTCTTAACGTTTCGCCCAATAAAAAAATTACAACCCAGTCACCTTGCCTCCGCATGCTTCGCATAACATCGATTCTCATTGTACTTGGGATCGGCCATTTTTTTTTCGTTGTGACTCTACGTGAGAACTACCGTTGCAAATAAATTGTTCACTCAGGGGCACACGATCTCAGATGATATTTATCGCAATCAGCCACCCAATGAACTAAGCAGTAAATTGATGGAAAGTTGTTTATTGTGAAATGGGGAGGGGCATGTCATCTTTGGGGATCGGCGGGACTTAGCCAGACTGAACAGGCCGCCGTGATTCCGATAGCGTCCAAATAATAGCTGCGTCCACCGTGGTGGATCAGTGGTTACGGTGCTCGGCTGCTGACTTGAAGGTCGAGGGTTCGATCCACGCTGCTGCGGTCGCATTTGGGTGGGGGGCGAAGTGGTAGAGGCCCGTGTTCTGTGGGTTGTCAGATCACGCTAAGAACACTAGATGGTCGAAACTTCTGGAATCCTCCTCTATGACATTCTTCATAATCACGTCATGGTTTTGGGACGTGAAACCCCAGATATTATTAGTAGCTACTTGTCCGAGTCCGTAAGCAGCGCTTCACGATAATTCGGGCATTGCAGAAACTGTATGGCCTGTTTGTATCGAAAATTTAGAGGCAGTTCTGTTTCCATACACTTTCACTTCAAAGAATTCTTCTATCTCGCCTGTGCTCCGAGATATCGAACTGCAAAGTTTAATTTCGGTTGGCAGGATTACGTTTGCAAGAGAGCGAGGATCGGTGCACAAACCAACGCTGTTCTTATGCTTTGTCACCGCTTAGCAGCATCAGCAAACTTTCTGCACAATCTAGTCAATTATTTTTTTTTAATGTTGAGAAAAACAAATCTTTTGTAAAGCACGCTTCCATTTAATAGAATCCTTATCTTCTTTGAAACAAACTGCAGAAAGATCAGAGTGGTACACTTTACCGGTTCTTTCTCCTGAAACGTGAGATGATAACAGAGCCCTGTGTTCGTACTGCGAATTATACATTATTCAGTTTTGAGCGACGTCTCAGAGGACTGGTAAAATAAAAGCCTCCGAGTCATATCTTGCGTCTAATGAATTCGTTCTTGAATTAAATATTTTTAATCAAGAAAAAGGCTAAGACGATATTTTGCGCTGCATCACATTAGCTGTTTGAGATAGCTTATACAACCTCACATTAAACGGCCGTGGTCGCTTAGGAAGGCAATAAAGTTGGCAGAATATTTCGACCGCTGATAATCTGAATTCATTATGCATTCCTCCATTTATTTCTGCCTTCACTTTTACGTGTGACGTTCGGTGAACAAGTTAAAAACATGGGCGTAGATCATTATTGTCATCTCTTGGGCATGGGTATACTCGTATATTAGTCACAACATAAGGAACATAGCCTCTTCCATTGAAATGACATGCGAGTTCTCTATTCAGTACTCCTTAGCAGATGCCTATTCCTGCGCATGGTAATGAGTGTAAGGGGGCTTGTAAACAGCGCGTGGCATTTGATCCTCTTTGTGAAGTATAACAAAACGAGTGCCTAGTCGAGTAACATCCCCATCTCTTAATAAAGGGGTTTTCTGTGCTCGTCATATTGCCGAGGGCGCGCTTTTAAGAGAGCGCATGTCGAAAATCAAATAACACCCTTCATGTTTTATTCAGCAACGACTGAACGGGACAAGCGTCTCCGAAAGCAATCTGGAAGAATTGGGCTTTGAAAGGCTTAGTGTGGACGCGGAATGGGCGGCGTATTTATGAGGCTGCCTCGCAGGCTTTGATGCGGGCCTACTCAAAGTGGTTGTTTTAATTATCGTAGGGTGAAAATATCGCACGCATTTTAGGCATTTTTAGTAGCTTTTTTTCAACTTCGTGTGTACTACATTCGACCCTCAAAAACCTTTATTGCATGTCTCAGGCATATCGTAAGCTTACTGCATGTGAAGCCCGGGCATTCGATGCAGGAGCATACAGGTGCTGTTAACGCCAATAAATCGCCTATCACTGTTTGTATATTCAGTTACGTTATTTAATCAATCAATCAATCAATCAATCAATCAATCAATCAATCAATCAATCAATCAAAGAATTTGTATTCTTGCCAAAGATATAAAGAGATAAGGGGTAGAATTTACAGGAGGTCCCTTAGCAGAAGGCTGAAAGGGGACCTCCTGTTAGAAAATTACATGTTGATAAGTAGGAAAAATGGCAACAAAACAGTGTTAAATAATTATTGCTAGCTATAGAAACAACGCAAACAATCATTAAAAATAGCAGTAACAATGGCAATAAAACACCGTTAAGTAATAATACACAGCTATGAAAACAGCACAAACGTACGTACATGAGTAGCCTAATAAATGCAAAAGCAGCCCAACGCAGTAATCATTCTAAACGTAAGGAAATAAATATATATAAATATAGGTTACTTATGAGCGAAAAATAGGATGAACACGTTCCTTTTTAAACGCTTCTAATGCTAACCCTCTATTGCATGGCGTCCCATATTTGGCCCATACCGATTCGCATTTTTTATAGAGGGCGCAAGAGGAGCAGTGGAGAATGTGACACAGTTAGAGTAATCCTTATAGTTACGTGCACTAAATAAAAAAAAACGCTGCCATCCCTAGAGCAGTATGAAATCTAGACATGAAATAGATTTCACGGTACACGCAAGCTCGGGTCATGAGCGACAGTGACTTCTATATTTTTCTTGCAACCATTTTCTCGTTGCAGAAGCAAGAAAAAATTATTTTCGCATATCTCGTGACTTTGAAAATTCATGCTCATTAAGGTTCTCCTCTCAATTGCGCTTTTCCACTACGGTATATAGTCGGAAATCGGTATGTGCCATATTTGGCACAGTATGCATGTGAGCGATGAAATGTGCAATATGATGCCATCTATGTTTTGTTGCACAGTGCAAATACAAACAAGAAGAAATCCTCTGAGATCATGCACAGCTCGTTTTTGCCAGATTTCATTGTGGTGGCAGGTTTTGAGATGCTTCACGAAAATATCGAGTGTCAGCAGCAGTACCTGGCAATTTTTTGTTACATTATTGGCGTGGGTGCACGAAAAAATTATGTGAAGTCTAACCAGTGCACGGCGATGTTTAGCTTTTACGATTTGTCGGCAACTGACGCTCACAACCACAAGTCAGCGGTTGGAAATTCGGGCAGGAAAGTGCAGCAAGGCGGCACCATGAGAAGAGCCAACCGTGTAAGCGGCCATCTTGCACGTAGATGTCGGAAGTCAGATGCACTAACCAAAATGTTCAATTATGCCTCGAACACAGAAAGCAATTGCTTTGCTTTATTCCACAAATCGAGCTAAAAAGACCGCAATCAGTGAGATTTTGTTTTTTCAACCATGGCAGCAATTTTGCTCGCCCACTTGCATAGTGTGCCATATTTGGCACAAACCTGTATCTTCATTAATACAGTCACAATAAATCTGAAAATTTTTGTACATGTTATTCTTCATGTAGTTAATGATAAAAAATGATCAAATAATTTTTCAATTGATTTTCTCATAATTCATGCAGTAGAGGACTAATTGTTTACTGCAAAGTGGTATTAAGTTCCATAATTGTATAGCTGCAAATGTGGCTGTATGTTTGCCGTAGTTAGAACGTACATGCAGTAGTGAAATGTTCTTCTTTGAGGCAAACCTAGTGGGATTAGAGTTCAACAAATGTAATTTCTCTAAGAGGTCGGCTGTTATGGTACCGTTAAGACACTTAAAAACAAGATCCCCAGTTTATAATTGAATAAATTAGATACGCTTAGCATTCCATGTTGCTGAAGAAGTGAATACGCGCAGGTGATCGGTCAACAAAATGCTAGAATGTGAATGACTTGGTTTTGGAGACGTTGAAGTGGAATGATATAATATGGATAGGTATTCGGCCGATGACGTGTATGAAGGCGTAGTATTCGCCTCTAGATCTTTGAGTGGCGCCCTCTCACTTGTGACATCGTAGAGAGGATTCGGGTGCCGCTCTTCGCGCGCGCTCGCTACAGGAAGGCTACTCGACGCTGCCGGCCAGTCTGTCTGGCTCGAGTTATTAGATGCGAAGCAGCTCTTTGACTAGGCTGTGTAACGCTGTCCCTCCGTCCGTGCGTCCGTACGAACGCGCCGCAACGCGCTCCCCTCGCCGCAGGTGTTGGAGCGGTGCCAAGTAGGTCACGCCGCAGCTTCGCGTTGACGTCACGCTCCCCTCGCAGTGCGCGCTGACGTCACTCTCTCCCTCGCCTGCCGCGCGCTCGCCGCAGCGCCCGCAGCTGCCGCCTGACGAGCGCTTAACGTACGCGTTGAAACATATCTGTACGTGTCACCTCTCTGTCGCTTCACCCTCTCCACCGCTCCCATGCGCAACGCTGCTGCTTCGCATCCCATCAGGGTTCCCTTTGGGAAGATGGCGTAAATTTTTCAAACATTAGTGGACAAGTTCAGAAAGCTGTTTGTATGTTCAAGCAAAACGCCCAGCGAAATCGAGCGGAGTTGCCGTAAAAATGGGCCCACTTCTCACAACACTGACTGCACAACCGGTGGGCACATTCGAGCTGAGGGAGTACTCAAAATCTTTCATAAACGCCATCATGCCCAAAATGTCCTATTTAGACAGCCTATTTAAATAGAGGTGTTCTTATTTGGTGACCGAGACAAGTCCTTTCTGTGTGCTCACTATCTTGAAACGACTACCCAGCTATATTCAATACTCGACAGTCTTAATCCTTCGAAATTCTGATGCCATCTCCGATCAAGTTGCATCAGCATGAAAAGCAACGAACGACAGCTGGTCAACAAACCTCTGCCTCGTAATTTGTAGTTGCACCACCGTTTTACTCGGCTACCAATATTTTGTGAAATGTGTCACTTTATACTGTTGAAATCAGCCAAAGTTTCCCGATGTCACTGAAAACAGCTTCCCTATACAACAGATCTTGGTTGAGACACCGCTAAACAATCCATGAGTTTCGGAGGGAAGTGTACCGCCTCTAACAAACAAACTGCAAGGTCTGTGTGGTGCGAGGGCGTAAGCGCAGAAAAACGATAAAAGAAAGAAATTGGACGGGTGGTCTCTGTAATAACGCAATGCTGAAAATGTACGTGTATCACCGAACCCGAACTAATAGCCATCTCGTGGCTTTCACATCAGCAAAGCTTGTGGGCGTTTCGAGCTCCCTCCCCATACGGGTTTTCTGTCCAGGCGTAAGCACACTAATCTCACGGTCTCGGAAACAGCCATTCGTTGCGAGAAGCAAAACGGGAAAGCTTCCGCTACGGGTAGCGTCTCTATTACACGGCCACCACCACACAAACCGCGGGGATTTCTATAGCCATTGCCGCGCACCCGTCGGCACATTTCTTTGTGGTTCTTTGGCATTCATGAAAAGATAGTTTGAAGTATTGTTGCCTGCGTATGCTTATCATTGTTATTCCTTGTTGGCAACAGCTTACTTTCTTGAAACACAAGTGAACGAAAAAGCAGCTGACGCCCTTCCGAGCAGTATGCTCGTAAACGTTGATCAGTGGAGTTGAGTCGGGTGCCACAAAGGTGCTTTGGCTATGCCGCGCCTGCCACAGGGTCACAAAGTTAACGCTAGGAAATGCGGAATACAATGCAGAATTGAAAGGTGGCGTGAATAAATCATTGTGGTTTAGAAATTTCGCCAGAAGTACCAATGCAGAATCTCCGAAAATTGTCAATGGGTAAAACAGTATATCCAACTTATATAACATGCGGAAGTTATTCAAATGTGAAGTATTTCCAAACCAAATAATTGAAAGAAGGGAATGTTGAGGGTTCGTTTTTTTTTTGTTATAGACAACTTTAATGAAAACAAGCAGTTAATGAAGCTAACTATTGTACAGAGGACGTAAGTTTTACTGTTCTAAGCGTATTTAAAAATTGAAAAAGTAAAGTGGACGAAAAGACAAGCTAACAGTAATATTTGTGGTTTTAACGCGACAGCGTTAAAGAGCTCGTTTCGCAGAAATTCCGGCATCGGCGTCGGTGTCGGCGTCGGCATCGGCGTCGTTGGTTGTGAGCGAAAAATCATCACCTTGTCCGTGACCGAAAAATCGAGAAAGATGCAAATAAAACAAATAATAAAAATTTTCGGGTCCGAGTGAGGACCGAACCCGGGTTGTCTGCGTGGCAAGCAGGAGTTCTACCACACATCCATGCCTCTGCTTGGAAATACTGTGAAAATAACTTCCTCTGCTTGGAAATGCAGTGAAAATAACTTGCATGCTTCGCAAACGCAAGCGTCCTTTATATAGGCGTCGTAATATAACATGTAATATCCCAGGAATATTGCATGGTACAAGCGTACATTGCCATCGGGAGTCAGAATATGTGACTATCATAACGATTCCATAGTTTAAAGCCAGCCACCCATTACACAAACGGCACACACCTTACTGCGCGTATTCCGTTAACACCACGTAGTGGGTGCATAGCAAGTTAGAAAACATTTCCCACATTTGCCGCGCATAATTTCTCCTGGCTTAAAGCATACTACCCATTACATAGTATGCACTAAGTGATTGAAGTACGCACTAGGGACGGGATATCGCTATCGCGTTCAACTCTTAAAGGCGAAGCTTAAGGGTCCCCCCAATTTTACATCCCAAAACCACGATCTGATTATGAGGGACACGAAAAGACAAGTTGCCGCCTGCACGGAAGAAACCTGCAACCTTCGGGTAACGCGCACGATGTTGTTCTAATTTAGCTACAGCGGCGGTTGTCCCAAGTTTGCATGCACATATATACCCGATAAAGTGAATGAGAGTACAACCGCCACCGTAGCTCAATTGGTCAAGCATCGGGCGCGTTATCCGAAAGAACGCGAGCTTGTGCATGTTGGTATTCCATCTATAGCGGACAGAAAGGACATGAACACAGAGGTACGACGCTGCGCTGCGTCCACGTCGCACCTCTGTGTTCCTGTACTTTCTCTGCGCTATAGGTGTTAAGATGTTATCCGAAAGTCACAGGTTCGGTCCCTGTCAGCAGCAAGTTGTCTTTCCATCCCCTTTAGTTTCTTCGCGTCTATATCACAATTACTTCTATACGTTTAAAATAGTTCAATTGCCGTCCCATATACTTTGTTGGTCTTCATTATCTGCTGGTGTTCATTAAGGCTGTCAAAAACAAGTCAAAGGCACTTTGATCTCTATCTATCTATCTATCTATCTATCTATCTATCTATCTATCTATCTATCTATCTATCTATCTATCTATCTATCTATCTATCTATCTATCTATCTATCTATCTATCTATCTATCTATCTATCTATCTATCTATCTATCTATCTATCTATCTATCTATCTATCTAGCGAGTTTGTTGAGGGAGTTGCGTTCATGTTTAGCCTGTGTGCGTAGGTATCATCTTCATTGATTTAATTAGTACATGACGATTTAGTGCAGTTGTGCCGAAACTACAAACATTTGTAGCGCTACTTATCAGTGCTGCGCATTGAAAGCAAAACTAACTTTTTGACTGGGCAAATTTCGTCACACAGGTTACTAACGTTTGGGCGGCTCACTCCCTCCCCCTTTCCCCTTCATTCAATCTATGTACATGCTACATGGCGTCCAAGCTCCTTCTTAAGAAATATCCTGAGCATACTTTGTATACAGTAGCATGTACTGCACACTTTGTATCCTCACTTTAGCACTGGAGCATAGAACATAAAGAACATAAAAAATAAGGCTACCTGTTCAACCATCGTTGCTCCCTACAAATGGGAACGAAAAATCAGACGCACATGCGCAATATTCTGCTTATTCTAAATACCGATGATATGTTCAGGAAAAAAGTTGTGCATTAAAGAGCGTGGGAAAAATATACTTCTAATGCGTCTAAGCTTGCGAAGTATCACACGTTTATTCGGGAATCGAGAGATATCGTTCCAATTTTACTGAGGAATGTTGCGCAGCAGTTCGGTATCAGCACGGGTGGGGCTTTTACGTTGCATACATAAGTGTGAATTGAGTAGGATCTCTGCGATGGACGTGCTGGAAGGAGTGTTCGGATTTCATGAATAATGTATATTGGCGGGCGACGCAAGCCAGGAAAAATGCAACCTAGAAGTATTTGTTGCTGGGCTAGTTGGTACATCATAATGACGGGAAAATTCTAGGCTCCTAGAAACACCGCAAGAACAACGGAGAAGCACGAAGAGCCAGGGTAGGGGCCGATTTTGTTTACTTGTAGCGCACAAAAGTTTACACGAAGAAGCACGCTCTTTCCCTGTGCTCTTCGTTCTTCTTGCGGGTTTTAGGCTTGTAGAATTTTCCCTCGTTATGAGGAAAAATGCTGCGCGATGCACGTCCAAACAAGGAGACATGAGCAAACAGGAGGGCGATTTTATGTAAAGACACTAGGAGACACTGTAAAGCGCCTCCAGCATACCTCCATTTCGCAAACGTTGATTCGATACGCATTGATGTTATTACGTGTGCAGGAAACCTGCACTAAATGAAACGAAGTGTTTCCCTGTAATTAATCAACACCGCGTTTAATTGGTTTGCACTTATCAACTGATTGTATGAAGAGCAGGTTTGTTGGACGTACCGATACGGAAGGCTCTTGTATCATTTTAACCATTGATCATGACGAGTGTTGAAACCTTCAAGCACAATTAAGAAGTGCACAATTTCGCATCCCTATCACCGCAAGTCGGCCAAAATGCCTGGAAACAAGCAGTTATAGTTTGCCTAGCAGCGGAACAGCATAGCTAGAGTAAGCCAACTGAGTTTGTGTAGGAAGCACTCAATGAGATGCGCAGATTTAGAGAACTGCACTGTTGAAAATTACTTTCAGTTGAAGTAAATTAGGACGCTTATATTCTTACGAATTAGGTACACTGGTCAATCTAGTAAAAATATCTGGAACGTAGCTTAAGTGACACTTTTGATTGACTAATTGCGCGAGTAGCTCACTAAAGTATATACTTGTAAAGCGATTCGTGGCAATTTGCTTTGTTAAAGAGGGCAAAAAAAGGGAAAAAAAGGCAAAAGCTCTTTCAACTTAGTGTTAAATCTTACCGTGATTGTAGTCACTGAAAGCTCTTGCTCAATGATCTTTATGAAAAATAATTGCAGCTCTTTACAGCGCGAAATGCTACGTGAGCTATTTGACTAAGGCTCGTTCCGTAACTCGTAACGTTACTTAATTGTTGAGGTAATCTAAATACATGCACATTATTTGGCAATCACAGAAAACGCTCGTGAAAGCTTCATAACCAAATGACGAGCTTTCAAGGAGTCAGAGCTTTATAGTAATTGTTAGGCGGTGAAAAACTGTCAACGCAAAGACATATCCAATAATTGTCGTAAAGGGACATGTTCTAAAAAGCTTCATCCTGTGCCGGAAACGGGATATGATAGAGAAAGTATACACGTAAGAAATTATGCAGAGCAGTCCAAAGGATTGGTAGGCTAATAAGCGATCGTCACGCAACTACCTAACTGAACCAAACTGAACCACAAGAGAGAGCTAGAGAGGAGGAATATAGGAAAGGCAGGGAGGTTAACTAGAGGGCGTCCAGTTTGCTACACTACACACGGGAAGGTAAATAAGGGAGTAAGAGACAGAGAGAGAGAGAAAGGAAGACGCGTTGTGCAATACACACAGTAGAGGGTTTCACAGGCGGTCGCTCAATGCTGTTGCTTTCAAGTACTGCAGGAGGGGGCTCGTGTGGCTTTGTGGGCTGATGTGCTGTGAGACCAGGCTCCCAAGGAAGGAGGAACGACTCAGAGCACCATACGCACCCCATCATGGGAGCCAACCAGGCTCCCGAGATTGCTGCTTCAGTAAAGGCCCGATCATCGAGCCCCTTCAAGGCACACTGGAGAGTCCGGCGATCTTGTTTAAATTGGGGAAAGCAGCACAGGAGAAGATCTATAGTCTACACCAGTGCTTTTCAGCCGTCGATATGTCGGGGACACTTGCAGACTGGTCGAAGTAATGGTGGTTTGCTACCGTATTAAAGGGAAGACAGAACAAGCGAAGGAAATGCAGTGCTATTGCGGCTGACGAAGCAGGCTTAGATTTTAATTGAGACTTTGGGGCAGCCCAGGCGATCTTGTTCATGAAAGGTGAACTTGTCGGCTAGCTGGTTGATCATATCGTAGGGGAAACAGCGCAAAGACCAGGACAGAAAAGGCACACATAGAACTACGCGTAGCGCTGCGAGTGGTTCTATGTGTGCCTTTTTTGTCCTGGTCTTTGCGCTGTTTCCCCTACGATCTTGTTCAGAATGTTCCTGCTATTACTGGAGCAGAACTTGGAACTGGGAACAGATCAAAACTCTCCTCCAAAGAAATATTTTTTTCTTCGCGGGCGACAGCGTAGCGGAACCGCTAAGTCGGCTCCGCAGAACCCCTAGGCTCCGCGGAAATCCCATTTGCGAACCACTGCTCTACACAGTTGTAGTTATGGCACAGGGATGATTCTAGCATACCAATAAGAAAAACTGAACCAACACTTCACCAAACACTAGGGGCTCGCGCCATTGAAGACATTTCAACAGTTCGAGTGATACATATTTTTTTTTACTACACATTGTAAACTGGTAAAATTATATTTCCATCCCGCCACTACTCCCCCCCTCCATGAAGTATCAGAACGGTGGCTCTCAAACGGCTGTCTATGAAACCATTGGTCGAAAAAAAAATGCGTTTTTTGCAGGCACATTATGTCGTATGAGAATTGCCCCTTCGTATATTTTGTATACTTTGCTGCAGAGCACTTCTGCACTGCGGCGGAGCTGACTTGTGTTTTTCCTTCTTCATGATATGGCTGTAAAGTTCTAGTTGCATTTTTCTACGCAATATGCATGCGAGCACGCTCTTTCAAGGCTTGCACATTTTAAAAACAAACACAACCAGAAACAGGTTGCAAAACTTATTTAGGGGCTGTTGAGATCGAATTGGCGTGGCACTTGTTTTTTACTATTCTTTGCCAGTTGGAAATGGCACCTTTTTCACGCTAGGACGCTGTGTTAATTTACTACGCCCCCCTCTTTTCTCCCTGCATAGGGTCCCCCCATCAGTTCCACCGGTCTACAAAGGGTCCCAGAAACATCCATGCCTAGGAACCACTGATCTAGAAGAAAATGAGTGTTGAATTCTACATGGTGAATGCTCCTGTTTTAATTCGCATGGAATAATCTTTCTTGAGGTATACGGCAGGTATTTGAAGCCTGTTCGCAGAAAATGGTTGACGAGGCTGACTTGATGCACCCGACAAACTTGGCTTCAACAACATGCCAGTACTAGCACATGTCGACACCATTTTGTATTGAAGCGGTCTTTCTCATGAAACTTCTTGTTGACAGCTTTGAGTTCTAGCGAAATTTCAGCCTATACTAGAACTATACTGTGCAACCTGGTTAACCTCCCTGCCTTTCCTTTGCATTTCTCTCTCTCAGCCTATACTGCTAGGTAAGACGCCAGAACGTTACAGAATGACAAAAATAGTTCTCGAAAGCACCGTGACTTCTTTTTGAGGCGTAATACAAGCGATCCCATATCAAAAAGGGGAGTGGTGATATTTGATGCGAAACAGAGGAGCGCTAAGAAACGGGGACATAGACAAGATCCACACAGGACAGGCGCTCATTCAACTGAGGTTTATTGACCAGACATGCAAAATATATACCACCAAGCATCCAATGCGATAACATTGATCTGTTATTCATCCCGGAAACAAAAGTGTCACACCCACACCTGAAACACCACATCATTGCCGCCCACCTGTGCCTTATCAGCTCCCTACCTGGCAACGGCGATAAAAAACGTCAGAGATTAAAGCACCACGATACACTTGCATTAAACAGAGCTAAATAGACGCATGCGCGATCACTAAAGCCTAAACAACGAGAGGAGCGCCATAAAAATAACCTATCCATCAAAGAAAAAAGGAAAAAGAATAACGGCCCACCTATGTGGAAACAAACAACCCACCTTACTGGCGCCCTTATATATTTCGTTGTGTGGGTTTTAATAAAGTGTTTAGAGTTAGCTCACGTGTTTCTTACGTGTTCTGCGCTAGTTGTGCGCTTAAAATTGGTTGGTCATATCCAACCAACACTCCCAAACTGCTGCTACGATTGTGAACTAGACGCAATGCGTGTGACTGCCGAAATAACTTAACATTAGTCACGTGCCATGTTCACGCCAAAATCATGTTCACGTAACAATACACACGTCAAAAAACCAAAGCATGCAACACTAGGTATGTTACATGTTGGCGCTAAAGAAATCCCGTAACATCAGTCCCGTGAGACGTTCACGCCGAATCCATGTCGTTTAAAAGGCCCTTCACCAGGTCTCATAAGAAATTTTAGTAGAGCTGGAAGTCATTCTGTTCCCGATGAAGAGCATTATGCCACAACAATTTTACAATCGGTTCATTGCGAGTTGAGAAAACCAACATTTTGAAGCGGCGCGATGCCATGATGTGAGGAGGCGATCTCGAAACCCTTGCCACTAGCCCCGCGTAGCCTTCGCAAGCCCCCTTCCCTGCCCTCTTCGGCATCCGAGCGCGAGGATCACACGACGCATACACATGAAGACGTCATGCGCACTCGATGTGACGTGCTCATGACGTGCCCGAGCTAGTACGAGCCCCCGGGCACGCGAGTGGTGTTCTCGTGTTGTGCCGTTGTTCTCTGTTTGATGCTGCCTGTTACGGGCACGGGAGTTAGCGGTATCATGAGCCAGTGCCGCACCAACATTAGGTTAGACGCGGGAGAATAAATGAGTGCTCGAACGCGCCAGAAAGGTTACTTTCGTTGTCAGGGCTGGCGTCTGCAGAACTCTAGTACACTCTAGCTCGATGAGCAAACCAGGAGAACACGAACGCATGCGAAACGGAGACAGATTAGTCCCGAATCTTGCTAGATTCGCAGTAAAAAAAAAATAATAATAATAAGCAACACACACGCACATCTTCGGGTTTGTGTGTCTTGTTGTGTATCTCAAATTTCATTGATTTATTCAAGCAACAAATTACACAAAATACACATGTCACGTCAAATAATTATCGCAGTGTCACGTGCTAGTGTGCGCGACGTCAGAGCACATATGTCTACGTAGGGGAGCGACGTCAAAGCAGTGCCACATAGGGCCATTCCTTGTCGCATACGTCATCCCTTCCCTCTTTGGGCACGCACCCGCGAGATGAAAGGCAAGAGGCGTTCAGCTTGAAATGTGACCTATATCCGCGGTGCGTAGCGTTGCAAATTTTGACAGACATGATCGTGAACGCCAAGTGTATGAGAGAGAGAGAGATTCGATAAAGAAGAAGAAAATAAAAAGACCCTATTTTCTGCTTGCCGTATTGGGGGCACGGCTCAGAACGTGTATGCATGCATTGCGCTCGTCTGATCAAAATGGACAGACCTGGTGAGGGGCCCCTTGAGCGGGGCAGGGGCATAGGCTTTGGAGGGCAGCTGCTTTAAAATTTCCATGCGTGCAAAAATCGTGCTGTTTTTAATCCAGCGTAATTTAACGGTATGGTGATGTGCACGCTCTTGAAGCTGCTTCGACAATCTGCGCCACGGCTTCTCGTTAATGGATAACGTAATGCTTGCAGTGTAAAAAATAACAAAATATCATGCTCTGCCAGTGAGGTTCATTAAATCAAGAACTCCTGTCATGAACTATATGCAGGCATATTTTGCTTCCTGTGAAAGGTAACGTTTAACACACCTTCACTCTCTCACAAAATTACATCATTTTGCACGTCTGGTCGCAGTCTATTTTAATGGGCCCCTCACCAGACCTCTCAAAATACAAAAAAACGAGCGCAGTATTTCCTCCTGGCATTTCTCGTCCTTCTTGCGCACTTCGTGACGAAGGCAGTGATTCTCATGATGTCTATCGTGTACATGCTCTCGATTGGTCCACATGCGCGAAATATCAGATGTGAATTGTCTCCTGCACTGCTTTGCCATGCAGCAGCCCATCCGTTCTTCCTTGTCTCGCATGACTGTCGTGCGCGATCAACTGGTTTCACTGCATTTTGTGCGTTTACGACTGCACAAGCGGCGGTAACAGCGTGTAGCCGAGCAGGCCGAAATCCTGATAGGCTCGCGAGCTTAGTGCTGGCATTGTTCACGTGCTTTTAGAAACAAGTGGCGAGGAGGAGATTTCTCCTGTAGGGAGGGTAGCCAAGGCGAGGAGGAAACCACTCCCTCGTCCTTGAACGCGGGGTGGTCAGGGGCCCTTGAAGGGAAGCCTTTAGATATCCGGGCTTGTGCGGAACGAAAACGTAACAGAGGCAAAAAAAAAAATGACTCCAGTTAAACCGTAGTTATAAAAAAAGGCGAAAACTTTTGAGCATGTGAATAAAGCTTCTAACTAGATTCACTAACATCTGTCTGACTGGACCTTGATTAACGTGCCTTTTTTTTATCTGCAATCTACGGAAGCTTTAGTTTGTGCCCAGAAAATTTACTCAATTAAGCCTATACAACGGAGAGGATTTTAGAGACACGGAAGTAAGAGATTAGAGGAGATGAACATTTTTTTAGCTTCAATGCGTGCACTCAGCCATTTTTATCGGGGAATATTCAGGGTTGAGAAGCTTACAACAGATTTAAAGTAAAATTGGATATTTCTTTTCGGTTAGCGCACGTGCCATTAGTTAAGTAAAAATAGATTGTAAGCCATTCTTCTAGCTTTTCGTACGCAATATAAAGTGCTTTCAAGTCGAGCGGCTTTCAAAATATTTAAGGACTATCAATAGAACTCCCAATCTCTTCTTACAAACTTGCTAAGGCATGCACCCGGAACCGCTTTTCACGAAATATAAGCCACTTGCGCTGATGCAAGCCCGTTGAAACGACGCATTTGCCGTAGATAGGGACAGAGAGAAAGATAAAGGAAAGACAGGGAGGTTAAGCAGAGGAAGGCTCCGGTTTGCTACCCTGTACTTGGGAAGGGGAAAAGGGGGGTGTAAAAGAATGAAAGAGAAGAACAGTTCGTGACAGTAGGCAAAAAAAAAAAGTTGTGACTGGAGCACCATCCGAGTACTAAGCAGCAACATTGTCCGCGAATAGTCACAGTTTGTCATTCAGCCCGGTTGCTTGCGGAAACCGCATCAACGCCTTAAAGGCTGGTTCACACCGAAGGCGGAGCGGCAAAGCGGTAAATCGGGCTTTTCGAAGCGGCGAGGCGGCTAGTGCGCGCACCTGTTCAGACCGCACGCCGCCTTTGGCTGCTCGCGCGGCCGAGGAGGCGGGGCATCGCGCGCGTGTCGCTATCACGTGGCACTGCTTCTCCCAAAGATACACCAGCGCCACCGCCGCGCCACCACCGAAGCGCGTTCTGATTGGTTGCGCCAAAGCGGCGAACTTGGGCGGGCGGCAAAAAATTGGTCCGAGAGCAATCGGACTTGCCGCCTCGTTTTCCGCCCGCTTTCGTCGCCTGGAGAGGAGGTTTTCCCTGCTTTCCGCCTTGCCGCTTGGCCGCTTTGGCCACCCCGCCTTCGGTGTGAACGAGCCTTCAGAGCGGCTCATGTTGCAGACCGGGTAAGCCAGGGTCCCAGGATCTTGTTCTCTGTGAGGGGGCGGTTGTCCAGCTGCCAGGGTCCCAGGATCTTGTTCTCTGTGAGGGGGGCGGTTGTCCAGCTGGCCCAGTGCGGCTGAGAGGGTTGCTCTTTCGCAGTTGAAGCGGGTGCAGTCACAGAGAAGGTGCGCGACTGTTTCGCTGCACCAGCATACTTCACATGACGGGCTGTCAGCCATTCCAATCAGAAATTAATAGGAATTTGTCAACGCCACTCCAAGCCACAGACGGTCCAGGCTAGCACACGAAGTTCTTTTGCGGCGTCGAATCTTGAAAGGGGAATGGCAACATTGCTGACACCGTCGTTGGCGGATCGGGCAGCTGTGTCCGCTTGCTAATTTCCGTGAATGCCACAGTGACTAGGCAGCCACTGCAATATTACTTTGTGCCCTTTTTTCAATTGCTTCATGATAGACTTGTCTGATTTCCACAACGAGCTGCTCATGGGAATCATGACGTAAAGCAAAGGGTAGACTTTGGAGGGCTGCTTTGCTATCGCAAAAGATAGCCCACGAATTAGGTGTCTGCTCTATAACAAACTGAAGAGCAGCACGGAGGGCTACTAGTTCAGCAGCTGTAGTTGAGGTTGCGTGAAACATTTTGAGCTGTATTGCCATAGATCTTACTGGAATTATTACGGCAGCGGTTGAGCTTGTAGCCATAACTGAACCATCAATGTAGATATGCGTATGAGCACTGTACACCTCATGTAAATAAAGTAATGTGGCCTGTTTAAGTGCAACCGATGACATTCTTGTCTTCTTCGTAACCCCAGGTATGTAAAGGCGCACTTCAGGTCGGTGTAGACACCATAAAGGCGAGGAAGGTCGTGCTGCAGGCGTATAGTTCGAGGGCAAAGAACTACTATGGGCAGCAATAATGTGACAGAATGTTGTACGCGGCCTTTCTTCAGGTAAAGATGCCAGATGGTGCGAAAGTACCCGGGCAAGGTGTCGAATATGCACCCTGAGGGAATCAGTGGTTTTGTACGTGGTCATAGGATGATCTCCAGCAATGACAATTGTTGCCGCTGTACACGCACATTTCGGAAGACCGAGACACGTCCTTAGAGCTTGAGCTTGTAGCCCCTGTAGTACAAGCAGATTAGTTTTACAGGTATTTCCCATCACAGGAAGACTGTATCTCACAAAGCCGAGAAATAATGCATTGTAGAGCTGCAGCATTGACTCTACGGAAGTGCCCCACGACTTTCCACCCAGAAACTTGAGAAGGTGCGCTATGGTAGTTAGCCCTTCTTTAAGTACAAAACATGTGGCGTCCACGATAAATCTCGGTCGATGATTACGCCTAAAAAGCGGTGCTTCCGGTCATGGGCAACTGCTTGCCCATTGATCATTATTGGGTACTGCCGCATTGTCTTGCGTGTAAATGCGACAAGGCAGCACTTCTCTGGGGAAAGTTCCAAACTTTGATTTTTCAAATGCATCGCGGTCATTGTAGCTGCCTTTTGTAATCTGGCTCGTACTTGTAGGCGTGTCACGGCAGATGCCCAGATGCAGATGTCGTTTGCATATATAGACACATGGATTGTATTCGGGCAGACATTTGATGAGGCCAACGGGCACAAGATTGAATAGCGTCGGGCTTAATACACCACCTTGCGGCACTCCACGTTCTGTTTGATGGTAAGATGTGGCACCGTCCTCAGTGACCATGAAAAAAATTCCCCATCTCCCGCTAAAGGGAACCATGTGTGGATGCGAAGCAGCGGGGAGATAATTAGCTTGAGCGGGAGGAACGTCGCCGCTCTCATTTCACGACAGCGGTCCGGGCGCTCATCGCGGCGCTGCACAGGAGAGAGAATGAGGCGCGCGCGCTCCGTCATTTTCATACCGCGGGCCTACTGTGGCGCCCCCCAGCGGAGTATGCAGCTGTCATACCACCTGTCGTGCGCGCCGCTCCGTAAAGGATTCCTAGAGGAGAGGACGGGGACGTGCATGCGCTGTGGGGGGTGTGGGAAGTGGGAGCCGCTCCGTAGAGTAGAGGATTCCTAGAGGAGAGAGGGGGGAGAAGACGCGCATGCGCTATGGGGATGTGGGACGCCGGAGCCGCTCTGTAGAGTAGGATTCCTAGAGGAAAGAGGGGGGAGAAAACGCGCATGTGCTGTGGGACGCGGGCACCGCTCCGTAGAGTAGATGATTCCTAGAGTAGAGAAAGGGGGGTGAGCGTAGGAGAGGATAGGGGAGGGGACGCGCATGCGCTGTGGGGGGGGTGTGGGACGCGGGGGGCCATTCCGTACAGTAGAGGATTCCTAGAGGAGAGAAAGGGGGTGAGCGTAGGAGAGAGAGGGGGGAGGGGGACGCGCATGCGCTGTGGTGGTGTGGGACGCGGGAAGGAGGGACGGACCAAGCCCCCTCCAAACACATGCATGCGAGATTAAGGAATGGGGTCAACCTGGGCGACAGACACCACCTGCCTAGCCATTGCTAAGCAGCCTCTCTGTGCTCTCGGCCATGACTCAAGGAATGGGGTCAACCTGGGCGACAGACACCACCTGCCTAGCCATTGCTAAGCAGCCTCTCTGTGCTCTCGGTCATGACTCTGATGACTGTAGTAGTGGTTGACGGCCTTCATATTACTACAGTGTTCTGGTTCGCATAATGGGTGCTTCCCTACTTCATGAAAGTGGCCCGACGCGGAACGCGGGACGCAGGACGGGGGGACGCGGGACGGGGGACGCGGGACGGGGGGACGCGGGAGGGACGGACAAAGCCCCGAGCATAAGATGCTTCGCATCTAAAGACTTCTACCAGTCAAATAGCTGCATATCCACTCAAATGTACGGCCGCCCACTCCGACTTCAATCATTGCGTCTATAATTGCACCATGCGTTAAGTTGCCGTAGGCGCCTTTTATATCAAGAAACAATACTGCTGTGAGGCGTTTAAGGCGCCTTTGACAGGGATAGACAAAATGGCTAAGGACCTCAAGATAAGTAATCATAGATGCTACCACATAAAGCTTTCGTTTGAACAAAGTTTTTTCGTCTAGTTTGTGTTGGCCTATGTGAGTTTCCCGCACCTTTGCGCATTGATGGGTTTGCACGGTTTGCAGTGGGAGACACACACGCTGCTGTGGAAGAGTCACTTTCGTGTAAGGCTACTGTCAGGAAAAACTGCCTGAGCTTAACCGTTGTAAACCAAGTTACCACGAGCGAACGGCGTGAATGCATGGCTAGGTTTTACAAAGACCATGCACGCAGTGTTTAATTAAAGTTAGGTTTTGTTGCAAATCTTATCACGTCTCTTCTTGCGAATGTTGAATGTGAACCAGAACGGCTTTATGTTCCGTGAAGTAGCTAGGATTGGTGATAACTTCGGCTTCTCTATAACGCGCAAATTGGCCTCCCTTGGCTCCGGTATTCCAGCAGGCAACTCATCCTTTGCTTGAGATTTCACAGCCTGCCGTCTAGCTGCATCGGCTGAATGATTGGATTCAGCCTGCCGCTTGCCTGAGGCGCATGCACACACGGTCATGCCGGCGCGTTACCCAGGGCGAGACTGAGCTACTGTTCAAGCCGTTAAATGGCTCCTAACGCACCCAGCGGTCGTAATTTAGCTGTGGCGGTGCAGTTGTGCACGAATCTACGCCAGCGTAATCGCATGCGTTTTATAATCGAAGGGCGCTTCTTGCTTGCACTTTCGCACTCTCCTTCGTCGTCGGCTCGCCTCTACAACTGTCCGAGTAATACACATCGCCGAGCGAGGAGAAAGAGCCTGGAGCACCTGCACCTGCTACCAGCCCAACAGGTTCTTATTCTGCCACCAGACCTCGTTCGTTGCTCGTCACCTTAACTAACCGGACAGTTAATGTCACGATGGCCGCTTGATATAGCGTAAAGACATCAAGAGGAGTTCGCGAATGTCTATTGGTCTTTGCCTTCACCCAGTCACGTGGTACCGCAGCGGCGAGACTCTGAGGGAGAGCAGCTCCAACGCCCCTCCGCAGCGAACCACGTGACGTAACGTCACGCTTGCCATACTTGCGATCCGGTGGCGCAAGATAAGTGCGACGCGATTAAATAGCTTGGGAGAGAGGGCGTAGCAGCGCTTTCGCTCTAAGATGCAGAAATATGTGATAGTTGTAATGTGGAGAAGGAAAGATAACATGAATGTCAGCTCTGTGGCATTCTTTTTATAAAAACATGGTTGCTTTCTCCATCATAAGAATCGGTATAATACAAAAGTAAAACTTGTTCATTCAGAAGTTAAATATTTGCTGTAGTATATTAACATAAAAGAGCTTGCACAATGTATATTGGTGTTTGGCAGATCACCGTTTAACGTGAAATGCACCCACGTTGACGCTTGGCGGTACATATCCATCCCGACGACTAACGTCCATGATCAATAATTAAACAAACCCTTGTGGTAACTCTAGTAGTTGACGTCGGGAACGTAATCAGAGAAAGTGGTGACAGTTAGAAGAGCGTCGCTCATTGGACGCAGAACTCGCCATCCTGCAACATGTTAAGGCCTGACCACATGTGCGCGTTGCAGTGTGTCAGCGCGTGTCTTTCTGACGCGGCGTCGCGCCCTCTCCCCATTGGAGAGAAAGGGCGCGCAGCTTCACGTAGCCGGGCGCCTTCTCTCTCCATAGGGAGAGGGCGCGACGCCGCGTCAAAAATCCACGCGCTGACACGCTGCAAGGCGCACGTGTGGTCAGGCCTTTAGAGTTATTGAACACGACGGCCGCACTAGAGGGAAACGCAACGCGCGTCGTGCCCCTCTGTAGCCCCGCCGCGTTCTTTTTCGGGGCGAGCGTAAGCGGAGAACACGTTGTTACAGCAAGGCAAGGCCATCAGTGGGCGAGGCAGGCGCGCGCCAAAGAGCTGGTTTGGATGGATCTGAGCGAGGACCGATGGATGGATGCTATGAGCGTCCCCTTTATAACGGGGCGGTGACATGTCTGCCACCAGGCTCGAAAAAAAAACTTTCTTTTTATGTTATCTACATTGATTAAATCTATGTTATTATAGCAAAGAAAAATACGAATTCACTGTCCATCTCTCTGCCTCTTAAGGCTGAATGACCTTATTTTTCCCCATTCTTCATTTTTGTCCTTTATCTCTACTTTTCTGCCACCAATACTCTAACCGTCTCTTACTTATTTCTATCGAGGACGTGTTCAGCTTTCCATTGTTGTCCCTAAAACCCAAGGCTTCATGTAGACTCGTGCCCACACGTATATCTGGGTGGATATCGCCACATTCAATCAGTACATGTTCCATCGTTTCCTTAGTTCCCCCCACAGCATGTGCATTGTTCTTCTTCGTTACAGAATCTCGCTTTATAGCTACGCGTTCTAAGGCAACACGACCTTGCTTCAAACAGTAAAGCGCTTCCCCTTGAATTATCATAAAACCTCTCCCTCCTTATTTCGTTTTTTCCCTTTCGGTAGTCACTGAGAGCCGGCTTCTTTTCCATCGCTGCCATCCAATAAGTCCTCTCCGCCTCTCTGACTTTTCGCTTAATGCTCCTTGTTGCCATGTCGCCCACACTGTTAGCCGTATATTTACTGGTGAGCCTCCTAGTTCTTTTTCTCCACTGCGTGTCGACGCTTTTTCTATACAAATACCTGAAAACCTTCCCTGCCCATCTACTCTCCTTCATTTTCCTCAGCCTCCCTTCAAATCTAATTTTGCTCTGAGCTTCCCTCACTTCAAAACCTGTCCATCCCATATCACCCTTTACAGCCTCATTTGTCGTTTTCCCGTGAGCGCCCAACGCGAGGCGTCCCACAGTCCTTTGATTTACATCCATTCCTGATTGCACCTCTGACTTCATGCACACCACTGAGTTCCCAAATGTAAGCCCCGGAACCATCACACCCTTCCATAGCCCTCGAAGCACCTCGTACCTATTGTATCCCCATAACGCTCTGTGCTTCATGATTGCAGCATTCCTCTTTCCCTTTTGTTACCGATGCTTTCTCTTGTACCTCCATATATCTATCCCCCCTCATTTACCCACACTCCGAGGTACTTGTACTCGCTTACCCTCGGTATTTCTTGGCCCTGTATTAAGACCGCATGGATCTTCGTGATCATTGAATACCATCAATCCACATTTTGTTGCACTAAAACCTAGTCCTAGAGCCTCACCTTCCCTTCCGCAGATATCTGCCAGCCGCTGTATATCATCTTGACTGTCCGCAAATAAGACAATATCGTCAGCATAAAATAGACCTGGAAGCTTCCGCTCAACCATCGCGCCTGCCTGTTTGTGTGACAGATTAAATCCAATGTGCTACCTTCTAGCGCTTTTTTCATCCTCACCATGTACAGCATGAATAACAGCGGGGACAAAGGACATCCCTGTCTCAGCCCCTTTGCTAATGTCAACGCTGTCCTTGCTGCTTATTCCTTCCCATTCTACACAAACTGTATTTTCTCGGTATATTTCCCTCAAAAGCAGTATACAGTCGTCACCTATGCCCACTTCCTTCAATATATCCCACAAAATTTCCTGATTAACGTTGTCATATGCCCCGGTGATGTCTAGATAAGCTACGTATAAGGGCCTGTTTTCTATTTTTGATATTTCTATACACTGTGTAAGAACAAACAGGTTATCGTCTAACCGCCTGTCGATTCGGAATCCATTCTGGAGTTCTCCCAAAATATTATTTCGCTCTACCCACGTTTCTATTTTTAATTTTACTGCCTGCATCGCCAACCGGTATAGCACCGATGTAATGGTTAGCCGGTCTATACGAGCGAATGTTATCCTTTTATCCCCTGCCTTTATAGATTAAGTTCATTCTACTTTTTCGCCAACTGTCTATAATTTCCCTCTCCTGTAAGCACTTTTCTACGGCTTTCAGCAGTGCTTCTTTAGTGCTATGTCCTAGTTCGTTAATGAGGCTGAACGGGAACCCCATCTAAGCCCGGGGTAGTGCGCTTAGGAATTTTTCCTTCGGCCTTCTTCCAATTGAAATTCTCAAGTACTACATCTTCCTCGGTTGCACTCTTTTGCATACTTTTACTCACCGGGGGGTATACCCTGGGCGACCTTTTTAAACGAATCGGCTGTTACCTTTCGGATGTAACCTAGCGCTTCATACCCTTCCAATTGATTTCCTCCTTCATCTACCATATGTTGTTGCATTGTGACAGACTTCCTACCTAGCGCTTTTAGGTGGCTCCAAAATATCCAAGGCGCGGCCTTCTTCTCTTCGCGAATCTCTGTCATCCAGCTTTCACTTTCGCCTTTAATTTTTGCCTCGACTAATTTCTGCACAATGGATTTTCGCTCTAAATATATTTCACATACTTGGTTGAATTCATCCTTTGGCCGCTTCTCCTTTTTTGCCTGTCTGTGCTGCCGTGATGCCTCACGTCGCCTCTCGATCGCATCCCGGATTTCTTTGTTCCACCAACTTTTTGGCTTTCTCTTTCCTTTCCAAGAAATAGTTTTCTTCTCTTTTTCTATTTCTTTCGTGATTAGATGTAGCAGCTCACTATACTTCCAGTCTTTGCCTGGCAGTTTGTCTACTTCTTCCTCGACTGTTGCGGCTATATTTGTTATTTGTTTCTCATTTAAATACGAGCTGCCAATGTTTGATTCTAGGTTCTTATTTTCAGTTTTATATCCCATTTGTAATGTTATGCGTTTATGATCACTACCCAAGCTGTTTAATGCCTTCCTCGTCTATTCTCATCTCTCTAAGTTTGTCATAGATTCCTTCTGTCATGAGACAATAATCAATGCTCGATTGCCTGTTTCCGACTTCCCACGTGATCTGTCCCTCACACTTAGGCCCCGCGTTAACTATTTCAAGACTATGTTGCTCGCAGAGATCTAGCAATAACTTGCCATTGGAGTCTGAATATCCGTCAAGGTCATGTATGTGAGCAGTCATGTCCCCTAGAAGGATTATTTCGGCATCATGACCAAATTCTTTAATATCGGTGCTTATGCATTTCACTATCTCCAGATTCTTTTCTCTGCAGTTATTCCCCGTCCACCAGTAAGCTACACCTAGCCACGTTTTCTTTCCACCTACTGTGCCCGAAACCCATAGGTGCTCTGAACACGTTTGCTTCACTCTATCCCATTTTGCTCTGCTATGAATTAGCATTCCAACACCCCCCACCTCTCCTTTCTGATATGATCCTGTTGCATCCTTCCCAAATGTAATTGTCAATATGTGGTGGCTCTTCCAAGTCTCTAAGGTGTGTTTCTGTAACCGCATAAACACCTATCTGTTCCTTGTTTAACTGTCCCTCAATCTCTAACCATTTTGCCTTTTTTTCTGCCACCCTGCATGTTAATGTAACCAATTGCGACACGCGCCTTCTCCCTTCTTTTACCTTTTCTCTGGTTTTTCGCTATACTACCTGTCACAGAGTCCCCCCTGGTTGTTGTCCTCATTACATGCTACCCTGGACACCGAAGGGCCCGCGTGCCCCCCCCAAAAAAGCTACTGCGCGTCCTGCAAGTCGCCAACCCACCTCATGACCAATCCTCCTATGGAAGTGTATTCCGTCTCTTCGAAAACCACCCCACCTGTGCACCTCTCTGTTTATTTCCACTACCTCGATGCCTTTATCTCGACTCATCTGCGATATCTCTTTGTTTGCGTCGACAACCGCTCTTTGCAGGTTGCCGTCACGCACCTGGTACCTCCTGGTACACTGTAAAAAAATTCACCGTAGTTTTTACGGTGAAAGCACTGGCAGCTGATGCTGCCAAACTTTTACCGTAAAAAAAATTGTGCACCGTATTTCAAGTTTACGGCACACATGCCGTCTATATAATGATTTCCCGTAAAAAAAAATCTAGCCACTGTTTTTTCACTCCACAGTATTTTTTTAGTAAAAATAAACCACAGACCGTAAAATCTACGTCGCACCGATTTTTTTGCTATATAGTGTTTAAACCCTTAAATATACTGTGGTGGGCAAAACTTCGGCAGCAATGTTTTGTCGTGTTGTAAGTGACTGTAAAATATGCACTGAAACTGTGAAACATGCACAGTGACATTTTCTGGCTTTCTAACTTTAGGGTATGTTATACGATGTGACTCGTGAAGTGTGCATACCGACATTTTACTGGTGTTCGAGCCTTTGCCGGGCTAAATGAAGACTAAAGGCCATTTTACGCATATATAGGTAACTGCCTACCCATACTACTGGAAAGGAGGCCATGCAGATTTTTCAAAATGTACAAAAAAGGCGATCTCGATCTTAATGCCCATGCTATTTCATAGGACAAAATTCATTCCACCTGATTTGCACAGCAGCAGAGCTACTGCTTTTCTACTATACACGTACCTATGGCACTCAAAGCCTAAAAACTGCATGCATGGATAAGGCCACTTCTGTAAAATGTGAGGTGTAGGTATCCTGTACACGAAAAAAATGTAGCAAAAATCGGAAATACTACTATTTATTAATGTTCTCCACACGCCTGTCGACTTCAGGCACAAAAAAAAAATATCACAATCCCTTTGTAATGGTGTAACGGTCAAAATCTGCAAAAAAACAAACAAAAGAGCGTAAGACAATACAACGTTTGCGTTCTTCATAGAGAGACTTTATAACTCTACCAACGAAGTAACGCTCAGACTGTGAAGCTTTAAATTACAGTAATCAGGCTGTTAGCGTATAATGAGCAGCTACCGCACAATACAGTGTAGATAGACTTCAGACATTGACCTTATATCACGGGACCTTTATATAAAAGAATGAATTGCTTATAAAGAGACAGCTGTGTGAGTACCTCCGTTTGCGCTTTACCCCTATTATCAGCCTAAATATGTCTACTCTGACAGAAAGCACCCCAACATTCCTTCTGTTAACTATTACTTAGTAGGTGCACCAGCCTAAACCCCCTAGAGTTAATAACTTCAGCTCCCTGTGTCCTTTTCGTCACCACTGCACTTGCTCTTGCTTGGAATTCACGCCGAAAGCGACAATTTGTTTCTATATTTTTATACTTAACGCCCTTGCCTATGCATATATTTTTTCTCGGAACTATGCCATTACTAATGTTTATTTTATTGTTTATTCAGTTCTCTTCCAGATCTTACATGTTAATCTTTAATTTATCTCAACTCCATTCATTATCCTTGGCCATTTATCCTATATAGGCGAGTAGTGGTAAGGTATAGCTTTTGCCAGCTTTCGTGCTGACAGATACTGGAAAGCTACGACTCTGCAAAGTACCAGCGAAGTGTATTCCACCCAATTCTTAGCTCCTTATTATTTCACTCTTAATGATTGGGTTAATGGCTACTGCATGGCCCAAGAAAATTAGCTTATCAGCTATTCGTTCACGTCCTATGGTTCACTGATGTTCTGCTCCCTACCAGTTGAACATTAGGTTTTCTTCCAACAGCTTGTTAGGCCCTCCCTAGAGCTTCACATGTTTTTTTGCTCCTTCTCTCTCTGAAGTTGCCTCGTGATTCAAATAATAATCTAGTGTCATCACAATATCGGAAATCACTAAAGAATTCACTATAAACTTTTACTTAGGAAACTGGAAATTCTAGCGCCCTGATGCCTGCTGTAAGCATACAATCAAAACCACTGCGTAGGTAGTCTCTCTGTGCCTAAAACCTTTGGTAATTGCAATTTTACCACTTTTTAAATAGGGAAATTACCTCGAGGCACAGTCACAATAGATATTTGACATATGCCTCATCTTCAGTCTTGTTGGAAAACAATGGCCCCCTATTTACATTAGATGAAGCCAAGAAAATGTTTTGCCTCATTAACATATAATTGAGCTGTTATCAGGTCCCAGAAACAAAGTACCGTCAATTTCTGATGTGTGTAAGGAAAAAAATGAATAGATGGACTGAAGGTAACAAGACTGTGCGGAATTAAAGTTTAACAATACCATGTAAACAACTAATGAAGCTATAGAAAAGCGACCCAGATGACAAAGTGATCAAGGCCACCCATCACTAATCTAACAGTATAAAAGCCACAAGGAGAATGTCCCAGAACAAAATGGCACAGGCTGACTTAGTTTATCTCTAAGCCAGGGTCTCAAAGTCACCTCAGCTAACGCTGTTAAAAACGTTCCTCTGCTAACAGCCATGAGATCGAATCGACAGTGGCAACAGCATTTCGACTGTTGAGGAAGCACGCCTGTACACCAGTATCAAGTAAACAGAAACCATGTGGGTGATATAAATTTAAAATTTCTTCTAAAAGCGCGCATGCAGCCCCCGGAAGTCAAACCAAACCAAGACAGACCCGAAACTGCAGTGCAGCCAAAGCGCGCGCCCGTGTGACCACAGAGGCTCCTTAAGCTGCTGGTACAGAATACGCTATTATAGCGGAACCGCATAGCGCGTTTTTAGCGAGCGAAAAACGCGACGCGCAAAACGCCCGCGTTGCCGCTGAGGCAAGAACACCCGCATGGAAAGAAAGCAGCGGTGTTTTCGCGCCGCGTTTGCCGGGTTTAGTCAAAAGCGCACACCGGCTTCAAAATTGAAGGACACTTTGTACATTCCAAAGTGTGTTCGGCGACAGCGTGTGGCCATTCCACTGACTATGCCATGTCTTTTATCTTTTACACTCTCAGTGGGATAACACACAAACCGAATGTGTGCGTGTTTTCGTTAAGCAGCGTGGAGAGTTGGGCGAGTTGGTACGAGTTCATTCTGGTCGAACTGCGCAGTGGGACGAGATACGAAGAGAAGGCGAGACAGACAAGCGCAGAGAACACCCGCATGGAAAGAAAGCAGCGGTGTTTTCGCACCGCGAACGCAATGCGCGGGGCGCGCATTGCGTTCCATTCTGACCCACAGGAACGACCCCGTCTCAATGGGCACAGGCGTTCGCCGAGAAGACTGCGCTTGTCTGTCTCGCCTTCTCTTCGTGTCTCGTCCCACTGCGCAGTTCGACCAGAGTGTTTTCTTTCTTAATTTTTTACCGCGAATCGCAGCAAGACGCGAGACTAATCTTCCTCCGTTCGCATGCGTTAGTATTTTCTCGCGCTTTGCGCATAGTGCAAACGCCATCCGCGTTCCAGCGCTTAAATTGTCGGACCCTTTGTAAATTCGAAAGTGTATTCCGTGAACGCCTGTGTCCATTGAGACGGCGTCGGTCAGAATGATTGCAAACGCTGGGCACAGAGACGCTACGCAAGCAAAGCGCGAGCGCTGTAGAGTCCGACGCGACCGGCATCCGTTTGCGTATCCCGGCGGCCTCCTGGCTCCGTGCCAGAGCTCGGACAGACGGACGAACGGACGGACAGACGGACAGACGGACAGACGGACGGACGGACGGACGGACGGACGGACGGACGGGCACGGACGGACGGATGGACGGGCACGGACGGACGGATGGACGCCAGACGAACGGATGGATGGATGGACGGACGGACACCGGACGGACGTGAGCATGAGACATTAAAGGTTTCGCCTTAAAAAGTTACGCCGAGATGCGTGCAGGTCAGCGCCGTCTGGAGGCATTGGAAGAAACAAAACACGCGTCTTCAGCCTTGGTAGACGAGCGGGTGACGTTACGCGCGAGGCGTTTTTTTTCTTTTCTACTCCGAGTAGGAAGACGCCATAGCGCGATTTTAAGGCGAAAGCCTTTAATGTCTCATGCCTCACGTCCGTCCGTCCGTCCGTGCCCTGGCACGGACGGACAGACGGCCAGGTGGCCGCCGGGGCGAGCTAACGGACGCCAGTCGCGTCGCTCATGCCTCGCGTTGAACTCTACAGCGCTCGCGCTTTGCTTGCGTAGCGTCGCCCTGCCCAGCGTGTCCAATCATGCAAGACGGGAGACGCGCGCATTGCGTTCCATTCTGACCCACAGGAACGAACCCCGTCTCAATGGGCACAGGCGATCGCCGAGTACAGTTTGGAATTTACAAAGTGTCCTTCAATTTTTTGCGATGGCATTCGTCAGAGAGACGCGCGCGTCCCTCCAGGTGCGCGTGAATCTCGTCTGAAAACGCGCCATGCGGTTCCACCTTAAACCTAACTAAGCAGAATGAAGCGACAAATACTACACTACTTCAACAACAACAACAACAAAAAAAACCATGTGTAGATGTGAAGCAGCGGGCGCTAATGCTTACACTGGCGGCGGCGTTGACGCTGGCGCTCACCGCTGCGTTGCGCAGGAGAGAAAACTGGGGAGGCGCAAAGCAGGCAGTGATGGAGCAGTGTTTCTTACTGGAACATGCCACTCGCTGCTAATGGGCAATGAGAGACAGAAGACTCCGACTGGACACAGAGACCCGCACTCCGCCTGTAGTTAACGCGCACGCTGCGAATTTTTATTGTTCAACAACGCACAGGAGAAATCTCCCACCGGCACCACCTTGGAGGTCAAGATCCATTGCCATATATACGGGGTGGCCAGTGAACGGTTGTGCAGCGCGAGCAGTCGGTTATTTCAACCAAGAAACTCGCTAGCAGACGCTGCCTGCGTCGGCGTCGCGAGGCGAGAGAGGGGGGAGCGTAGGAGTGGAGAGAGAGGGGGGTGACACGCATGCGCAGTGGGAGTGTGAACGCCGTGGGCAGGGATGCGTAGAGGAGAGAGGGGGGGAGCGTAGGAGAGGAGAGAGAGGAGGGACGCGCACGCGCAGTGGGAGTGTAGACGCCGCGGGCAGGGATGCCGAGAGGAGAGAGGGGGGTGGGGAGAGAGGAGGGGAGGCGCATGCGCAGTGAGGGTGTGGTTGCCGCGGGGAGGGATGCCTAGAGGAGAGAGAGAGGGGGAGAGGAGGTTTCTTATTTTTATTTTTTTTAAAGGGTTTGCGCATGCGCAGTAAGGGTGGGCACGCGGCACACCACCACCACCACCACCACCACCACCGGATTAAGCTTCGCCATAAGATGCTTCACATCTAAAAATGCTTCCGCAACTGGTACTGTTTCAGGCGACATAACATGGCAACGGCGTCTCATTCGGAGCGCCAACGCAATCGAAGGAAAAGGTTTGCGAACGAAACTGCGTGAACCCGAAGGATTGCGCAGAAAAAGCGCGCACACATGGAAACCCAAATCACCCTCAATGGCACACAGCACACCGTTAAACTTGACTATATGCCGCTGAAAGACAAAAATATCACGCAACTTTAAAGAAACAGAACACTGATTCCACGACCATGGTATCGCTTCAAGCTCCAGTGCAATTTTAAAACGACGACGTCATATTCCGAACGCGAAAGATAACAAATACCTAGTTTGAACACGTTTGTGAACACACAGCGCTACAACCTCAAACGAAATGGCTTTCTGACACTTCAATAGCACACGTGTCATCCGCATTCATCACTGCGCGATAAGTTTTGAGAAAAGAATGCGACGTACCTGCAGCCGTTCAACAAAACGTGGCCCAACAACTTCCAAATCAGCACCGATTGCGGAGCCTTCTTCAAAAATGGCGATCCTAGTGACGCATCGGGCGCCGAGCGGGCTGCTCCTTGCCATACCTGCGCCGCTCTGCGCATGCCCGGTTTCTAACGCGGACCGTAACTCAAGGTGCGCCGACGCGCCAAGCGTTCGTCGCAGCGTGCACGCGCGTCTATTGGGCGGCGGGGAACCAGGGGCGCGCGCATGACGCCGCAACGCTTTCCCTTCTCATTTAGAAGTCACTGCACATGCGCGTGGCATGGTATACAGTGAGAATACCGTTGTTTACGTTTACGGTGGTGAAGCCGCATTTTTTGCGCTATATTGGGCGTAAAAATAACGGTCTTTTTTTACAGTGTATTGTGCATACCACTATCTGCACCTGAGGGGAAATGGCGCGCATGTCATCGACCCCTTTCGCCAATGTGGTCGCTAGTTCGGCTGATTCTTCATTCAAGACGTCGTTTAGGCTTCCCGCAATTACCACGAGGTTACGTCCATTAGCTTTAGCTGCGAGTTTTGCGCTAGCTTGTCTCATCACTGATCCCAGCCTATGTCCCGGGAACGTCCCTATTAAAACTCGTTTGTCGCCTCTCACCCTTTCCTTGACTGCTTCGGCGCATCTAGCTAAATTCGAGTCCCCGGCCATTATCACGTGCTCCGACTTTTCTGCTGGACTGTCCCGCCCCTGGCCACTGCCTCGGTCACCAGCTCGCGCAAGCGCCGCTGTTTTGCTCCCTCCCATCCCCAAAACCACCTCGCGGAAACTGGGTCCTGTGACCCCTGCACCTGTCTTCCCCAAACCTGTCTCCCCCCTTCGCGTCTCCCACTATGGGGGTTGATGCCCCCCCCTGTTCCCGCCGTCGCTTGCTTCCTTGTTCACCATGACTGCCTTCGCTAACCCTTTCTCAGCTGACTTAAGCCTTTCTCCTATAGCCATCGTTTTTTCGCGCTCTGTCGCCAACGCATTTTCCAGCTCGGCGATTCTTACCTTGAGCTCATTCTGGGCAGCCATCATTATTTCCATTTTCGCCTCTAACTCACATTGCTTACACTTGGCGTCAGCTTGTTCTGTCTTGTCATCCGCACAAACCTCTATTTTCCATCCCATTCCGCACCCTGAACACTTTACGGTCTTTTTGACCATGGCTAGATCGTTCACACTTCGGATTACATACACTCAAAGCCAAAAGGTACCACAAAACTCCGCCAGTATGCTTCAAACACTTGTGTACCCTTCAGCCACGTGGTGGCCGAAAAAAAAAAAAGCCAGGCGACTGTCACTTAAGAAACCGTACAGAGTTGTAACCCCAATTAAGCTTCAATCTAGTGGCTTATGTACTCATATAACTAATAAAAGCAAGCTCGAATCATGCAGAAAAAACTTATCTGTCGCTGTCATTCCGGAGCCCACGAAAAACACGTCCGTCCTCTAGCGCTCCAGCCGAGAGAGCCCGACACTTGGGCTAAGGTCGCCACCTGGCGGTGTGTTAACGCGTTGACAGTTGACAAAATTGTGCGTCTTTTTGAAGCGCGCCGAATGGGACGGACACTCAACAATGGCAGGAAATAATCGCGGAGGCCCCGGTCAGGATGCATTACTTCGATATACCGCTCCCAGAGGGCGACATCACCCCGCTGATCAAGAACACTGCGAGAGGAAAGTTTGTTATATAAAAGGTGCGTTTGTAAACCCTCCAGAGTGAGTGACCATGGCGCAGTGGGTAGCGCGCCCGGTATCTGCTTTCGCGGACCGAGAGATCGTGTTTTCGACTCTGGTTGACGGAACTTTTTTTCTTTGATATCTGATGGGCAATTTTTCGATGTCATTTCCGAGAAGGAAATGCGTCGCAAGAGTATTGGTGCACCCCGTGATAAAATAATGTCCTGTTAAAAATTGCACGAGTAACTTCATAAGTGAGAACGGAGCTGCAGTTATACTGTTTGAGATCTTTTTGTTATTAAATTAAATAAATAAATAATTAATTAATTATTAATTTTATTATTTATTTCTTTATTTACTTACTTATTTATTACACTCTATATCTGATCTTTCAGCTCTCCGGCTTACTTACCCACATTTCCTTTGAAAATGACTTATTTTTCTCTCCCTCCGTATAGCCTGTTTATATCCGGTGTATGATGCTGTGTTTGCTTCTAAACTAAAGAAACATCACAGGTTCTTCGCAAGGGACACGCAGTAAATGCAACGGCAACGAAGGCGGAATGCTATACGATGTAAAGCTAGCAGTGTCATTTCTTAGCATGGCCCCCGGCGTAACTAAACAAGACGCTTGAAGCGTGGTCACTGGAAGCTAGCGAATCGACCTTTGTGTTGTTTATGCCTTCAGCGCCAACTCTGCGATGAGAACACAACACGTACAAAGGTGTGAGTCGGGTGCTGATCTCTCTCGCATGCGGCACGGTCTGCCACGCCCCACCAGTTAAAGAACGAAGTTGCTGGCGAAGCCACTCAGCGCACCCTCCTGGACCCCTATCTGCATCTTTCGTGCGCAGACACACGGTGCCTTTCCTCTCCGCTGAAGCCACTATCGTCGGCAGCCGTCACACACTTTCACCAGAACATAACTGTACGAGGTGCGGGGCAGTGTTATGATTTGGATTTTATACGGAATCTCAACGGCGGCTCGGACATCATCATCCTCAGCGTCGTCATCATCATCAGCCTGACTACGCCCACTGCAGGGCAAAAGCCTCACCCATGTTCCGGCAATCAATCCGGTCCTGTGCTTTCTGCTGCCAATTTATCCCTGCAAACTTCTTAGTCTCATCAGCCCACCTAATTTTCTGTCTCCCCCCTCGCGAGCGAAATGTGCCTTCAGTTGGAATCCAGTCAGTTACACTCAATGACCAGAAATTATCCTGCCTACGCGCTACGTGCCCCGCCCATGTCCATTTCTTCTTGATTTCAACTATGATGTCCTTAACGCCCCGTTTGTTCCCTAACCCTCTCTGCTCTCTTCCGGTCTCTTCAGGTTACATTTATCATTTTCCTTTCCAATGCTCGCTGCGTCGTCCCCAATTTATGCTGAACCCTTTTTGTAAGCCTCCAGGGTTCTGCTCCGTAGGTAAGTACCGGTAAGATGCAGCTGTTATATACCTTCCTCTTCAGGGATAGTGGTAGACTACCATTCATGATTTGAGAATGCTTGCCGAATGTGCTCCACTCCATCCTTATTGTTCTAGTTATTTCACTCTCATGATTCGGATCGGCGTTTACTACCTGTCCTAAGTAAATGTATTCCTTTGCAACTTGAACAGTAACGACAAAAACGGCCGGAATACTCCATATTATTACTATCGCAATAAAAATGGCAACACCAATGTTTCATTTTGCTTGGAAACCGTTTAGACATTGACAGAGAGAGAATAAACATCCTACGAAGCGTAGTGCACCTGTATATCGCACGCATATTTCCCTGTGGAGTGCGTATTTCTACATGTAGATTCATACAACGGCGAAACTCCGGCATAAATTGTAGTGAACACTTTTCTGTGTTTCCGTTCTTGTTTATTTTTTGTTTATTTATTGAGGTTTTTTTTCCTTTTTCCTTCCCTTCTTCCTTTCTTCCTTTCTTTTTAAAATGTAATATAGGTTTTGATCACTCACAACGGAAAAATCACGCCTCGATTACGGCTTCGACTAACCGTACGTATTGCTTAGTTGAATAGTGATTCATTACAGTAATTTAGAAATAATTTCAGACCTACCCTTCAGTCTTTTCTTTCAACCTCTTTTTTATCCTTATTATTTGAATCTCTCTGTGAGAATTGTAGCCACTCCATAGCTGCGCTATCAATATCTCCACAACCAACGCAGTGTGCAGTATATGTTTGTCGGCAATTATTGAGTTTTCATAGTTACTTGAGCTGTTGGTGCCTGGATTAGTCAATAGTAGCTCGTCGAAGTGGAGAATAAATATGTTGGTTGGACGACAAAGTTCAACGAATTCTTGGTTAGTTGGTAACTCGGTCCTATGTATGATCAAGTTTGTTCGCATAAAAACCATGGATGCATTTCTTATTTATCACGGTAGAAGCGCTACAATCTACCGTCAGAAGGGAATGGCGTCCCACCAGGAAGTGGGAATTTGGCAAATATATCCTGACATACCTGAAACATAGCTGAGAAACCCATGCCTGTTTTTTTTTTTTAATTTTATTTAGATACAGTGAAACCTCGGCGATACGAATCTCATGGGACCACAAAAAATATTCGTATCATCCGAAATTCGCATCACCAGAAAGCATGGAAAATTAACACGCGACAAAAGGAAGTTGGCGCATATTTTCATTTCATGTTTTTCAGGGCCGCAGCAACGTCAGGAAGAACTCAGAATAATTGTCTGTTAAGTTTTTTAGATGTCGGCAATCACACCAGCAATCGTAAATGTACGGCCCTCACGCGCGTGTTCAATTAATGAACCAGGTGCGTTGCGACCCGCGACAGCAGCAGCCCCTTCCAAATTTTAGCATGCTTTTTCGCATGAAAACGGAGTGCGGCGAAAGAAGCGCTTTGACGCGATAGATCAAGACCGCAAAATTTCAGAACCATGGTCCTATGTTATGATTTTGTTATCGCGGAGGTGTTGGGGTAGTTATGAGGCCTCACTCGTTTGCCAAGACCATCCTCGCCTTCTTTCGGTCCTCGTCCACCGTTCATAAGATGTCTGATGCACGAATCAGGCACGTGTAAACACAGTACAAAGACAGCAGCCCGCGTCGACGCGTTAGAAAAAAAAGAAAAGCATGGCGCCAATGCCCTCTGTAATCTAAACGCGAAGGCGCACAGAGGCACATTAGAGCCTCAAAGATTGGCGCACATAATTTCGAAGGCCGTGACGCGTCTCTGAAGGTTTATTCTGACCGTAAGAAAACTATTTTTCTTACACCATGATTCTGACGATTTGGCGGTGCGGCGCGTATTCCCGCGCTTGCGTTCCCGCGCTCGCACGTACTTGGCGCATCTTCCGCGACAGCGCGGACAGCACCTCTTCATACCTGGATGGTAGCGTACGTTCGTATCAAACGTCGCGGGCTGAAAATCGGTTCGCAGCAACCGTAATCCATTACATTGCAGGCCAATGGGCCTTGGCCGGGACCAAGGAAAAATTCGTATCACCCCGAAGTTCGTGTGACCTGTGATCGTATCACCGAGGTTTCACTGTAGTACAGTTCTACTTGAGATAGTAACGCGCTTTACTATAATCTGGTCGCTGTAACTACACCATCAGTGTTCACATCATGTTCACAGCTTACAAATAATGCGC
>JALIZH010013286.1:0-26136 GCA_030522465.1 Rhipicephalus appendiculatus | reverse complement strand
TGCGCCAAGGGTTACTGGGAAGCGTTGAAGGGTGGCGATAGAGGGGAACGGGCGGGGCTGCCGGCGCGTGCGTTGCATAGAAGGCGTGTATTTGCTGAGCAGAGTCGGCGACGTGTGGCAGCGCATGTGCCTGCCTTCGCGCGACGTCAGCGTAGGTCAGCGGAGCGGACACAGGCGGTGGCTGGTACGTGGACGGAAGTGCCTCGGAGACTTGCTCTTCGATGGTTTGTCGCGGCGACGAGGTGAGCCCATGAGTATTGCTTGGGAGGAAAGGCGCAAGAGACAACTGGCGGGCCACTTCCTCTCGGATGAATTGCTGGATTGGCTGCGTCAACACCGCCGGTTCCGGAGAAATGGCGCTAACAGTCAATTCTGACGTGCTGGTCGTGCAGAAAGCAGAGCGTCGAGTTGAATTGCACTGCTTTCGCAACTCGTCGTAGCTTTGGCAGTGCTGAACGACGTCTGCGACTGTTTGCGGGTTTTCCGCCACCAGCATGTGGAACGCATCGTCCTCGACGCCCTTCATTATATGTTTGACCTTGTCGGTTTACGACATGTCAGGCTTGAAGCAACGGCAGAGGCCTACGACGTCCTCGATATATGATGCGAAACATTCGCCAGACAGCTGGGCGCGATCACGCAAGCGCTGTTCTACGTGGAGCTTGCACACTGTCGGTCGGCTAAGTACGTCCGCGAAGGTAGTTTTGAAAGTGGCCCAATTGATAATCTCGCCTTCGTGGTTGTTGAACCAGACTTCCGCTACTCCTCTGAGGTAAAAGTGGACGCGGCCAAGTTTGTCGGTATCGTCCCACCTGTTGTTGACGCTTGCTCGTTCGTACGAAGACAGCCAGTCCTCGACATCCTGCTCATCGGTGCCGCTGAAGATGACTGGGTCTCGCTCTCTTGGGACGCCGGGACAGCGGGCAGGTGGGGATGTGTGAGCAGTCTGCTGTGCGACGTTGGTGGTCATCATTCATGGCGAAGGTAGAGTCCGGGGGCGCTATGCAGGATTGCCCGAGCTTGGCGAAATTCGGGATCTTTCCGAGCTCTGGCGACACCCCCCTTTGAACGAGCCAACAGTACGAAAAGGTCAGATCCACCCTTCAGCGCGCGCTGCGTTCCATTGTTTACGATGGAACGCGGCGTCACGTCAAGGACGGTCGACAAAATTGGGCGGTGTTTTCAAACCAGAGGCATCTTCTTTCATTTGTTTGTCGTTGCACTGAGTGCAGAAGTGCACCCATGCAATAAAAGTGCCAGAAAGGTTTACTGGTGATATTTTTTAAAGGCAGGGGCTGTTTAAATTCGTTTTGAAGCTTTTAATGTCTGTACTAAGTATCCTTTAGAATAATTAGCACGGTGGCCTCTAAGATCAGTTCCAGCCGAGCACCTTACATGACATGCGCATCATGATTTTCATATTACCACCTGTCATTTAGGTTGGTCATGCAGAAATGTCTCATCGTACCAATTTTTGAATATATCAAGTTAAGAAATCGACCGCAGGAGCGCTACGGTACTGTCGTGTAAATCATACTTTTCATCACCAGTTATTCATGATTTTCATGTTGCGAACAGTCATTCATGTTTGTCATGCCGTGATGTTATGCCATACCAATTTTGGTATAAATCCCTTTAACAATACAGGCAGCAGAGCACAAAGTCGTAGGCGGTTAGATACGCTCAATAGATACGCTCAAAGTCGCCGAAGTTCGGTAAAAAATGCTTCGAATTTAAAAGGGAATGTTTTACGCTTTTCTTTCGATTGCTTCTCCATTGGAAGCCAAATAGACACCGTTGCAACACCGTTGCCTCTGGCTTTATCTTGAGGGGTTCGGACCTCCATACGAAAGGCCTCAATCACTTCTTTCCTGTTCATGTGTGTGTTAACGTGCTGTCTGGCTTTGCAGATCGGGTAGACTAACACCCATCGAATTCGACGAATCTTTGTTGCCCATACTTTTCATACACAAACAGATGGTGTCGTAAAATATAACAAAAGAAGACTTGAAAGGACGGTGGCCTCCGAGCTGCCTGTGCCTCCGTGCACTGAAAAATGCGCACACAATGTTAATGGTTATGCGAAAGTTTTTCTTCTCGAGCATACTCTTGTTGTGCACTTCTGATTGTTACGACATTCAAAGGCTGAAAGTCTTTAGCCTCGATGTAATGATATTTGTCTCACCACTTTTTTCGTGATGAGGAGGGTCCGGCGCCCCGTTGTTAAATGCGAAGCATTTCTTTGCGTACTGTAAGCACCTTTGCGTTTCTATCTATCTATCTATCTATCTATCTATCTATCTATCTATCTATCTATCTATCTATCTATCTATCTATCTATCTATCTATCTATCTATCTATCTATCTATCTATCTATCTATCTATCTATCTATCTATCTATCTATCTATCTATCTATCTATCTAGCCGCCTACGTCTGGGTGCTCTCGTGATTGCCTCCTTACCTTGGGGCATACAAAAATTTCTATGGGAGGGTAAGAGGTATTGGCGAATATGTCTGGATGGTCATGACATGAATAACGTGAAAACCCTGCCGTATACGTCGTCAAACCGTTTCCTGCAGACACGTGCGGCACATACCCGTATACGACGGGACGCGGTATGCGGGTATGTGCCACAGGTGTTTGACATTTTATGTCTACCCCTGGAACGGCTAGGACGGACATTAGTAATTCAAAAGCGAGAGAGTAAAGAAAAACTGATGTCGGCAGCATTCACCCGACGAATGCAAATAATAAATATTAGGGTCCCCGCAGGAATCAAACCCGAGCAATATGCGTGGCAATCAAGTATTCTACCACAGAGCCACGCCAGGTCTCGGAACTGCTTTGGAAAAAGACCCTATGCAGGCGTAATGTTGGTTGAAACGTCAATTGTGGTTCCAGTGCTGGCTATCTAATTTTATAAACATTACATATGTACTCCTGTGAGGCAGGCGTCATGTCGGGTTAACATCAATTGTATACTTATGCGCCATCCACTGTAGTTGGTCCACGAAGCACTATCCAGGGCTACCATCCTCGAAGCACAAGTGCTACATATCAGATTACCTCTTCTGGTGTAGGTAATACCCATGTTCTTGTTGGCATCGTTGCGCAACTGTAAACAACTGGTTATATGAAACATATGCGACTGTTCAACATGTCTGTGTGTACAACATTTGTACAAATCTTTAACCGCCAATTCGTAATGTAACGTTTCGCTCAGTAAGAAAGTTACAACGCATTCACCTTTCCTAAGCATGCTTCGCATAACATCGATTCCCATTGTGCTTCGGATCTGCCAAATTTTTTGTTACTTTGGTAACGGCGTGATCACCACGCTGGATGGAATAGCAACAATGATGAACGAGCTTCCCAACGTAGGACATTTCAGGTTATTCCATTGGCGGCGCTTTGCACCTTCAGTGGCGAGTGAAATGTGGTCATGGCGCCCCACGAAGATCGAGTTGAGGGAGGGCATTTTTTTCTTCTATTTTGTATTTTCTAGGACGAATATCATCGGTCTATTTGCCCCCCATCCCTGCCGTTTCTGCGGCAATGCGGCAATAATCTTTCCATTCTTCGCACTACGCAACCCGCCAGAAAAAATTTGTAGCTGGGATGATTTTGGAGGGCCCCTTTAAGGATACCTTATGCCATTTGCTTGCAAATCTGATAAAGAAATCGCGTCTGTCAGATACTTACAACGCAGGTGCAGCGCCTTAATATCAGTCACTTCTTCAAGAAAACTTCACTAAGCACCACTGAGTGGATATCTCTGTGCTTCATGTTTATTTAAGGTCACAACATCTATCTTATTTTACAGAAAGTTGAGTCTTCCTAACTGTTGTCAATCTGCCGCGGTGAAATAGTGTTTATGGCACTCGGCTCCTGACCTGAAGGTCGCGGGTTCAATCCCGGCCGGGATGGTCGTATTTCGGTTGCGAAATGGTAGAGCCCCGTGTAGTGTGCGATGTCAGTGCACTTTAGAGAACACCAGATGGTCAAAATTTCCGGAGCCCACTTGTGCGACATCCTATGATATCGTGGCTTTGGGAAGTAAAATCACAACTATTATTATTATTATTACTATTATTATTATTATTATTATTATTATTATTATTATTATTATTATTATTATTATTATTATTATTATTATTATTATTATTATTATTGTCTGTTGCAATTTTTTTTCTGGTATGTGTATGTATATTGTCACGTGGCCGTGACCTTGAAGGCAGCAAGAAGACTCGAAAATACGCAACTGTTTATTTGGGGGGAACTTTTGCCCCTGGAACGAAAAGTGAAACTACTGGCAATGCATGCTGTACACTGATCGCGGCGTACACAACATCGGCGGTCGACAATCTGCCAAGCGGTGAAGGATGTCGGTATTTTTTTCAGACATACTGCCAATCCCAACGGGGATTTTTGCAGGAAGGGCACACACAGAATAAAGATATACAAATTTGTACATTTCAGAGATAACAATTTGGAACAATTATAAACAAGTTATACGTAAAATCATTTAACAAACACACATGGTGAGCATAAAGAATGCATTCATACAGTTACAAGGCACGCGCCATGGGGAAAAAACAAAACAATAATGATAAGTGTAGTGTATACCTAAAAAAACACACGTAATGTGTAAATATGTCGTTAAAGGATGAAAATAATGTCATTACACAAAGCAAAACGGCGAAGTTAGTACTATACAAACAGTTCAATTTTGGGAAACACATAGGTATTTTTCAAGAAGTGACAGGAAGTTGTCTTCGTTATTACAGGTAGTTCTATGTGTAGGTAGACTATTCCATACCCTAATGGCTTGTGGAAAAAAAGAGAATTTGAAACAATCAGTTTTGTATCGGTATTCCTGAAGCAATTGGGGGGTGCTTATGACGCGAGGGCCTAGTTTTTGGGTAGAATAGGTATTTGTTTCTATCAATGCGAAGCATATCGTGAAAAAGTTAAAATAGCATTTTCTGGCTACATTGTTCCATAGAAGATTCGTAGCCCCGTAAGTTCCAGAACAAAGTCTGAATCTCCCGTTATAAGCGAAGTCACACCGGAAGGTTCCCAGGCATGCGTGTGCGGTCTGCGCGAGGTAGTAGCTACATGTGTAACGGGCCGGAGACAAAAAAAAAGAAAGAAATTAACGTGTGTGGCAATATATCATCTGGTCTATCTAGCTTTGAAAAAGACCAAATAAGACATTTCTTTTGCATAATACTCAACCCTTGATATGTGAACTAAAACTTTGAGTGTGCGTTTGTGGGCGGCTTCAATAAAGTATGCTTCCTTGTGCCAGGTACACCATGGCTGCGTGTTGAGCGCAGAGACAGCGACCAGTCCGTAGTGCTCACGTGCCGCGTCTCAGCTGAAATCAGTCCTGGCAGCGTCCTTTGGTACGAGGACGGCATCGCAGTACCGGGAGACCGAGTCAGGACAGCCGACGGCCATGACACCACGCTGGTTATCGAAAGAACTGATCCAGTTAACCCCTACTTGCAGGGTTATTATTGGTGTGCAGGCATAAGTGTGGCCGACTCTCGACCTGTGGAGTCGAACAAAACACTCGTCCGCTTTTCAGGTGAGAAATACGAGTGCCTGTGCCGGGTAGTCTCTAAAGAAGCACGTCAATGATATTTGGTGCTTTGAAGCAATTTCAGTGTAAGCATAAGACACAAGACACCACAGGCCGCCATAACGAGTTCCTATTTTTGTGAAGTGTTCTTTGCATTTATCTCTCAAGCATGGCTGCACTCAATTGCCCAAGTAGAGCCAGTACATATTATCGCGTTACTTTTATGTTGAGCTTGAGCATTCAAATAATGTTGTTAATGTCATTTATTTTAATGTTCTTCTAATGTGAGCAATAACATTGTCTTTTATAATAACTATTATAAAACATCTTACAAGTTGGGCATTACAAGTGACATTCCTATAGTATTTACTGAAGATTTATGTACTATTGCAAATTAAGCTTACGCAGCTCTGAACAAAGGCCGAAAGTCCGAAATATTTTAAAGAAACTGTGAATCATAGCTGCAGCACGTGGCGACTCGCAGGCGGCAGTCTGCGGCTTCGCGCGTGGCCAAGTCTTGCGGAAAGCGGCCCGCATTCTTCAAATGTGAGACTCGGCGTCCCTCTCGCAACCCCAAATTTCTACAGTTTTCCTCCTATGGACCCCAGCGCACACCGACGTCCCGCTCGCGGGTAACGAGGCGGCACACGCCGCGGCTCGCGGCCTCAATCGCCCAGCCGCGGCTCATTACGTGGCCGCCGCCTCCGAGAACGGGGCTTTAGATCGGCTGGATCGAGACACATCGACAGGCACGCAGCAACAAGGATCACAATGGTCGTGGGTTGATCGTTTGATAACGTTTCGAGACAGTACCCAACACTATAGGCTCAAAAAGCGTAAATTCCCGCCACCGCACGATAAAGCATGGCCCAAACAACTTTTCACGAAAATAGTAAAAAATGAACGCTGTATCTATCAATGTACATAAGATGAAACCAATATGTTATTTAATAGCGCATACCTGCCAACTGAAGTCTTTTACGGCAAGCTGCAGGCTGTGTAGCGAAATCGAGATTGCTCGAACTGATGGAATTTGCTTAAAAGCTCCATTGGTAAAGCGTTCCGGGAAGTCGTCGAAATTGCCATCATCATTGTCCTCTTCATTCTCCCACCCGGTAAATGCAAATGCCTTTATAATTGATGAGGCGTTATCTGTCACCACACGGAGGACCTGGAAAATGAAACAAAAGAGTTAACGGAGGCGAGATTCAACGAAAATACATATTTGACCTTGTCAGCGATGTTCCACTGCAGCAACGTTGCGTCTTACTCGCAGGGGATCCGAGCACCTGTTTGGCTCCCCGCGTCAGGCGAGTGAAACTGATGAGGTACGTGTGAGCCGCGAAGGCGCTGTCCACGAATGTTGCTTCGACAGCCACGAAGCCCTGCGTAGACCGTGACGTCCACACGTCTAGTGCGATACAGACGTACTCCGCTCCCGCCAAAGACGATGACATTTTGGTATTCAGCGCTGATACTTTCCCGGTCAGGAACTTCTCTCTGAGGTCATCCCGCGATGGCAACTTGTAGCCCGGGACGGCAATATGGATTTGAAAGAATACAATGCAGTTACTTTGATGAAAGGCGGCTTATAATATTATCAAGCTTACCGTTGCAAATTGTAGGAATCCATCCCTCTCGACGACATGAAAGTGCTCCATGTCAGTGCAAATCACGTTGATTATGGCGTCGTCAAAAGTAGCCTTTGGATGAGCAGGCACAGAGCTGCACCCAGAGGTGAAGGCGGACGTTATCTTCGGCTGGCTTGCCAACCCTTTCTCTCGTTGCGTGCACCAACGCCTCCTCTATTTTATCAATGCCATCCAAATGCGCCCGTTTCAGGCGTTCGCCATCCTCTCATCTGGCCCTTTCCTACTCTCCCCCCATCACCTGGCCTTCGCGTGTGCTTTGCGTTCATGGGGAGAGCACCCTTTATGTGGTGGTTCACGACGGAAATCATATGAAGTAATTTTTTGTTCAGTTGTGTACAGATCCGTGGGGCGGCGTCTTGCATCCCTCGTGTTCAGTATCTTGGCGGTATCGCGGGCTCTGTAAGAGACACGGTGTTTTGAGATAGCGCGTGTCCGTTCGTGGCGCTATGCGGGCAACCATGGGGACGCGTCACTGCGATGCTGCAGTGCCACACGAGCGCTGTGAGTAGGCGGCTCCATTGCTTCGAGCTACAGAGGAGTACGAAGGAACAAATTGGACAGACGCATGATATTGGAGAGGGAAAACATGTCTATCGCATCTCCGTGCGAAAGCGCTCGGACGCACGTGTGACGCAAGCAGCCCTACCCTAAATGTGGCGTCGCATCACGACCACTCTCTGAACTAAGGCGGACCGATGGCTCCCATTGAGGAGCGAGCGTTTGCACTGGCGCTGTAAAAAAATGAGGAGGCGTTGCATGTACTCACGTTCGTGCTTTCATATAAGCTGCCGAATCAAATTAGATGAAAATCCGACTACAGCATGTATAGTTTAGGAGCAAAGCTTGTAGCGTGCAGCTTGTTTGTTTGCTTCGCGGGTACTTTCAAAAAATTGTTTCCAATGTGCTATGTTGGCGGACTTACTGCGTGCGTGAGCCGCTTAGCGCATGAGCCAGTGTGGTAGTGCGTTATGACAGTACTTCTCTAGCCGCCAGCAGTGTCCAGCGCCACCAGGGCCTGCCGCCGCCCTAGAACATAGCGAACGTGGGTTCGTCGCGCCGGTACTCGGGGAGGCGCCACCATTGCCGTGGTTACGTGGGCTGTCTTGCTACGGCTGGCTTCCCGAACCAATGCTTTCAAAAGTTTATTCTCTCTCTCTCTCTGTCTGTACGGAGGGGCAGGACACGCAGTTCATGGTGTACGACCGTTGTTTCCCAGACCTACAGACCTTCGCCAACCGAGTTTCGGGCAAAGGCACCCATGTAGTACAGGAGGTACAGTATTGCAAAAGAGTGGGGGGGGGGGGGGGGGTGTTGAGTATGAGGTGAGACGGCGCGCAGGCTGGTATACGAAAGCTTGCAGTGAACACAAGCATCGTGCCATCGTCTATCCGCACCACAACGTAGAGAAGCGCTTTTTCGAATATACGCCCGAGTCACCGACAGCGACAAAAGCAAACACAAAGAAGTGAAGAGTGGGGGGGACGGGAGGCGGCTGGGGCGCCGCCTAGGAAAAAAAGACACTAGTCGTAGGGGGAGGTATGCCGCCACCGTAGTTCCGCGCGACGGATACCGAGGGCATAGTACCGCGGTTACGCAAAGAATCGAGACAAACTTCGGAGCAACCCAGTCTATATAAGAACATAATTGTAGTAGCCGCGTTGCTTATAAATTTACCGTGCTTGTAATCAGCCATGCCGTTTTAAAAATACTGATGTACTGTTAAGTTCGAAACTTTGAATTACTAATGTCTTAGAAAAACAGCGCGTAGACGAAACCGTGCTCTATTTTCAGAAGAAGACGTAATTCCATTCCCATTCCTATTCGGTGCAAAAAGCTCCTAATTCCATTCCCATTCCATTCCGGGGTCGCGAAAATGTGCAATGATTGCAGTCATTGTCATTCCGGAGTGGGAACTCCGCAACACTGGTTGGTTTAATACTTGCCTCGAATTCATTGTGATGCATGAGGCATCTTTGTGTAATAAATCAGAAGGTATATATTCTTCAATCGAACACTTTACAGTATGATTCTCAAGCTGAATATTTTCATTTCTAAAGTTAATATGTCATAAAGTTCGTTCTGCGATAATGACTACATATCCTATCAGAGCACGTGTTCTGTGAAGAGCGAAAAGAGACGATAATTCCCAAATGAGCTTGCAAACCTCGTAGTAAGTTCACAGGTGACACACACAGTGAATTCGGGCTCTTGGATGCGCGTGAGCTGAAGGAGAACTTTTGAACATTTTTGTGGCGGCTATTTTCTATAACTCCAAGCCCATTCGTTTATTTCGAGTGGAAGACACAGGTCCCGAGACACCAGGTAGTCCTGATGAATATTGACAGATCACGTTCATTGAGCAGTCAAAAATATATATTGGGTTTCGTGTTTTTTACACCAGCATTTTTATGACAGTTATCACACTTTGGAACAAAGACATGCCTTGTGTGATTGAGAGAACTGTTTGTAGCGAGCTGTGTAATCTCTGACTCACGAGGCAGCGGGCGTCAAATAATAATTTTACTCTGGGGTCAACCGATTCAAGGTACCTATCCTAGTTATAAGGCGAACTAGAGAGGTGATCCGTATCTTCATAAATGTATTTTTTGCCTTCCATCAGAGCAGATTCTTCAATCTCACGTCACAATATTGGAAAACTCGCAGTGTCATGGCATTTTGAGAGGTATTCAGTGCACGCATGCATTTTATTGCGATAGCAATTATATGGACACTCTCGGCTGATTTTTGCCGTCGCCGTCTCTCGACGCCGTCATGTCCCGGATATGTATATGTATGTGTATATATAAAAAAGGCATAAAGAAAAATAAATCAGTAGAAAAAAATTCCAAACCACCTGACCGGGGATTCGAACCAGCGACTCCTCGCTCTGCAGCGCTAGCCAACACAGCCACACGCCATGCTCTTGCCAGCGATATAACGGCGAGCTGTTCATATGCACCATTTGCCACTAGCGGTACGCAGATTTCGGAACAGCTTGAGCGTGTTTTCTATCACGCAACGCTTTTACAGTTTCTTTCAAATCGAAAACTGCCCTTGAGATGCGCACGAAAAAGTGGCTCCCTTCTGTACCACTCATGATGTAGAAGGAAAAAAAACAACACCGGGCACACTTGGCGTCAGACGCCACCGCGTGTCAGGAGACGCAGAGGGGTCATTCCACGTGCCGCAGTTTAAAAAAAAAAGAAGTATCAAACAGCGTCGAAAAGTCATATAATCATATAATCAATCCTTGACCAATGCCCCTGAGTGGGTATGAGCCATGTCAGAGGCAACAACAACAACAGCGTCGGCTTCTGCATTGTGGACACTCTCAGCGCGTTGCTCAAATACAAACACGTAACAACTGCGACAGTTGTTAGTTCACGCTTGTCCTGTGTATACCTATGCGTCCTTTTCGAGCGCCCTGTGTGCTGCGGCGGCGCGTTGCAAGTATCGAGCTGCTTGTCGTTCCTCGTGTGACAAACTAATTTCTTGCTATCGCATTCATTGCTTCGCGCTAGTGGCGAAACTGTGACTTTTTCGGTCCCTGCATTGTGTTTGCATTCCGACCAACTTACTGAACTTTTAACTCGACAGCGTTGAGGAGCTCGTTTCGCGGAAATTCCGGCGTCGACGTCGGTGTCGGCATCATTGCTTGTGAGTTAAAAATCATCTTTTTATCCATGACGGACAGATCGAGAAGGATAAAAAAAGTAAATAATAAAAACAATCGCCTCGAGTTAGAATCGGACCCAGACCGTCTGCGTGGTAAGCAGGTGTTCTACCTGAGAGCTAGGTTATTGCTTGAAACTGCTTCGGAAAAAAACAATAAATGAATATCATGTATATACTGGAATGCCTCCTTTACGCACGTAATACTGCGTGGCAGAAGCGCTGAGTCGCGCCAGGCGTCAAAACATGCGGATTGAGCAACGAGTGGGTGTTTTAAAGATCGACCCGTTAAAAAGAGCTCAGACATATTGTGACGATGGAACGCGTTTATTTACAGTGTGAGGAGTCGAGTCGAGTCCAAAAAACTTTATTTCGAGGTAATGATTGCGAGAGGTACAGCTCAGAGCGAAAAGAAGTTGACCGAGCTGCTCGCGAGCCAGTGCTGCCTCGTTCTCGTCTTCTTCATCCGCCCACCGATAGCATACGTTGCACTTCCCCGTTCGCAGACGATGCCCACTGGGCGAGTCAGTAGGAAGGTTGACGGTGATACGGCTTGAGGCGCGCGACGTGCGTCAGCTGTGTCTTGCTAGAGCGCCGACCATTGCTTTTCACGCTGGAGATGACGTATGTCACGTCGCTGAGGCGGTCGAGAATCACAAATGGTCCGGAATAGCGGGCGAAGAACTTTTGGCACAAACCACGTTTGCGGACCGGCGTCCACAACCACACAAGGTCACCTTTTGTGTAGCAAACGGAGTGATGGCGGGCGTCGTAACGGGTCTTGGAGCGCTGTTGAGATGCTATGGTTCGGAGACGTGCGATGCGACGGGCTTCTTCAGCGCGGCATAGTGACTCGGCAACCGATATTTCCACGTCCAACGTAAAAGGCAGAATAGTGTCGAGACAGCTGCGAGGGGAGCGAGCGTAGAGTAGAAAAAAGGGAGAGTATCCTGTCGTCTCGTGCTTCGCGGTGTTGTATGCGTACGTGATGTAGGGGAGTATTCGTCCCAGTTTTAAATGCGAAGCATTTCTTAGCGAACTTCGGCGACTTTGAGCGTATCTATCTATCTATCTATCTATCTATCTATCTATCTATCTATCTATCTATCTATCTATCTATCTATCTATCTATCTATCTATCTATCTATCCATCTATCTATCTAGCTATCTATCTAGCCGCCTACGACTTTGTGCTCTCCTGGCCGTATCGTTAATGGGATTTGTACCAAATTTGGTATGGCATAACATGACTGTATGACGAACATAAATGGCTGGTCATATCATGAAAATCATGACTAACTTGTCATGAAAAGTATGATTTACATGCCACGCTCATGGCGCGCTCGCGGCCGTTTCGTTAGCTTGACATACACCAAATTTGGGATTGAGTGACATGACTGTATGGCGAACATAAATGACAAGTGGTAACATGGAAATCATGACTTGTCATGTGCGACATGATTTGCATGCCACGCTCATGGCGTGCTCGCGGCCGTTTCGTTAGCTTGAGATACACCAAATTTGGTATTGAGTGGCATGACTCTATGACGAACATAAATGACAAGTGGCAATATGGAAATCATGACATGTCATGAGCGACATGACTTGCATTCCACGCTCATGGCGCGCTCGCGGCCGTTTCGTTAGCTTGATATACATCAAATTTCGTATTGAATGACATGACTCTATGACGAACATAAATGACAAGTGGTATATGGAAATCATGACTTGTCATGTGCGACATGACTTGCATGCGACGCTTATGGCGCGCTCGCGGCCGTTTCGTTAGCTTGCGATACACCAAATTTGGTATTGAGTGACATGACTGTATGGCGAACATAAATGACAAGTGGTAATATGGAAATCATGACTTCATGAGCGACATGACTTGCATTCCACGTTCATAGCGCGCTCGCGGCCGTTTCGTTAGCTTGATATACACCAAATTGGGTACTGAGTGACATGACTGTATGAGGAACGTAAATGACAAGTGGTAATATGGAAATCATGACTTGTCATGTGCGACATGACTTGCATGCCACGCTCATGGCGTGCTCGCGGCCGTTTCGTTAGCTTGAGATACACCAAATTTGGTATTGAGTGGCATGACTCTATGACGAACATAAATGAAAAGTGGCAATATGGAAATCATGACATGTCATGAGCGACATGACTTGCATTCCACGCTCATGGCGCGCTCGCGGCCGTTTCGTTAGCTTGATATACATCAAATTTCGTATTAAGTGACATGAATCTATGACGAACATAAATGACAAGTGGTATATGGAAATCATGACTTGTCATGTGCGACATGATTTGCATGCCACGCTCATGGTGTGCTCGCGGCAGTTTCGTTAGCTTGATATACACCAAATTTGGTATTGAGTGACATGACTGTATAACGAACATAAGTGGCAGGTGGTAACATGAAAATCTTGGCATGCATGTCATCTAGAATGCCATTTACATGCCACGCTCATGGTGCGCTTGCGGCCAGTTCGCTAGCTTGACATACACCAAAATTGGTATATCGCTACGAGACTGTATGACGAACACAAATTACAGGTCGTAACATGTAAAACATGGCATGCAAATTATGTAAAGCATGATTTGCTCCTTCCTGGCTGATTCGCATTACATCGATTCCCACAGTGCGTGGGATCTGCCGGCTTTTTGTGCTTGGCATCGACATAAATTGATAACATGTTCGCTAGCGTCCTGTTGGTACGCTCCACGAGACCATTGGTCTGTGGGTCACAGGGTGTCGCATGGCGGAATTGGCAGGCAGACAGTTGCAGGATCTCTTCAACGACGTCAGCGACGAACTGACGTCCCCGGTCGCTAATGACGACTCGTGGAGGACCATGGCGTAGAATTATAAGGCGAAGCACAAACTGCGACACGTGAAAGGCTGTTGCGGTAGGTATTGCTGCAGTTTCTGCGTAGCGCGTGAGGTGGTCGATGCAGACGATGACCCATCGATTAGCAGTGGCTGAACGTGGAAACGGACCTAGAAGGTCGACCCCAACAATGTCGAAGGGAGAACTAGGAGGCGGTACGGGATGGAGAAGTCCGGGTTGGCGTAGTCGTTGGACGCTTGTGACGTTGACATTGTTCGCAACCCGCGACGTATTTTTCCGTGTCGCGTCGCATCTTGGGCCAATAAAACCTTTGCTGTATGCGATGAAACGTTCTGGCGGCGCCCATGTGTCCGCTGGTTGCGTCGTCGTGGCAGAACCGAACAACTTGAGAACGTAGAGTGCGTGGAACTACCAGAAGCAGAGGGGCGCCTATGCCGGAATAATTCTTCCTGTAGAGGACGGCGTCGTGAACTACAAAATACCTTGAATCGGCGGGGTCATTCGCGGAGGCAAACATGGAATCTAAGCAACGGTCCTCGTGCTGTGCTGCCCGGAAAGCCGCGAGGTCAGGGAGCTGAGAGTCAACAGCGGCGATAAATTGGTCAAAGTTGTCAGTGTCGCACGCCGTCGTCGGTAGAGGAAGCTGGGACAGGCAGTCAGCGTCTGCGTGGCGGTTACCGCTCTTGTAGCATACCGTAAAGTCAAACTCTTGTAAGCGCAGGGCCCATCGCGCAAGTCGGCCAGATGGGTCGCGTAGGCCTACCAACCAGCAAGGAGAGTGATGATCGGTGATGACTGAGAAGCGACGGCCGTAGATGTAGGGGCGAAACTTGTGTACGGCGAAGACGACGGCGAGGCACTCCAGTTCTGTAACTGTGTAGTTGCGCTCTGACTTGCTTAGTGACCGGCTTGCATAGGCGACGACGTGTTCAGCATTGTCGTGGCGTTGAACGAGCACCGCGCCGAGACCAACTCCACTGGCATCGGTGTGAATTTCCGTGGGAGCAGAGGGATCAAAGTGGCGTAGTATAGGCCCGGAAGTGAGGAGGAACTGGAGTTGCTTAAATGCTGACTCACATTTCGGTGTCCAATGGAAAGGCACATCCTTTTGCAGCAAGTCAGTCAGTGCTGGGCCTTTTCAGCAAAATTAGGCACAAAGCGGCGAAAGTAAGAGCATAGGCCCAGAAAGCTTCGCAGCTACCGGATAGACTGCGGCTGCTTAAAATTGCTGACGGCGTCAACTTTCCTGCGGGTCCGGCCTAACGCCAGCTTTGTCCACAAGGTGTCCCAAAACCAGTGTTTCACGTTCACCAAAACGACATTCTTTTTAGTTCAGTGTCAAGGCAGCTTTCTCCAAACAGGTTAGAACAAGGTCTAGGCGATGATTATGTTCCTCATAAGTTCGTCCAAAGATAACCACATCGTCCAGGTAACATAAACAGACTTCCCATTTGAGGCCCCGCAAGACGGTGTCCATATATCGTTCAAATGTTGCCGGGGCATTACACAAGCCGAACGGCATGGCATTCAATTCAAACAAACCGTCTGGCGTAACAAAAGCCGTCTTTTCTTTATCAGTCGGATCCATTGGAATCTGCCAATACCCGGATCGCAAGTCTACCGAAGAAAAATAAGACGCTTAATGCAGGCAGTCGATGACGTCATCGATCCGAGGGCAGCGGATACACGCCCTTCTTGGTTATAGAGTTGAGACGCCGATAGTCAACACAGAACCTCCAGGACCCGTCCTTTTTCTTAACCAAGATAACAGGCGCAGCCCCGGGGACTTGACGATTCTTGAATGACACCGGTGGCTAGCATCTCGCTAACTTGTTCTGCAATAACTTTGCGCTCCGACTCAGAAACTCGATAAGGCTTTTGTCGGAGAGGGTGCGCAGAGCCAGTGTCAATCCTGTGACGAGCGCGCGTGCTCGGTACCAGAGCTCTATGCACCTTCTGTGCAAAATCAAATGCTTTAGCATGCCTCGCCAGTGGTGCAACCAGGGCTCTGCGCTTCTGCGAGGAAATGGACTTGCTAACCATCTTCAAGAATTGAGATTCCATACCGGAAGTTACGTCGGGGTCCACCTTTGCAGGATCGCCTTAAGGCTCCAATGCAGCTGCTGCTTTGCTTTTCAAACAGGGCAAGGCGCATACCAGGCCGGTAGTACAGTCGACTCGGGTGAGCTGTTCATCACCCATAACTGAGCTTTCTCATCTGTGAGAGATACAACGCAGCGTGGTACAAAGATGTTTTTCTTGACGCAAGGTACGGGCAACGGCTCAACCACAATGTCGCGTGAACTCGAACTGGAGTCTGTTTTTGAAGCGATAACTAGTACGCTGGCCTTGGACCACGCCGGTAGAAGGGCATCTTTAGCTACAATGAGGTTGTCTTTCTTACAATCAGGCTTGCTGGGCGAGAGCGGACAACAGAACCTCGCCTGCTCCGCAATCCACAAAAAGTCTATACCAAGGATAATGTCGTGCGTTGATTGAGTAAGTACAGAACCTCGCCTGCTCCGCAAAAAGTCTATACCAAGGATAATGTCGTGCGTTGATTAAGTACTGCGAATTCCGCCGTGAACGTTTTACCGGCAACACAAACAGACACAGTGCAGACCCCTAGTGGACGCAAGAACGCACTGCTCACTGGCCGAAAGGTAGAAGGTTTGTCCCAATAAAGCATAACCTTGCGGCCAAGTCGTTCCTTAAAAACTAAACTCATCACAGAAACACTTGCACCAGTATCTATCAACGCCATCGTTGGAACATCGTCAACAAGTACATGAACCTTATTTTGAAGCATAGAAACTGGTGGAGGCATACTTTAGTGAAAATCGGTATGTCCAGCGACCTCGCCTCCGTCGGCCGCGCCGGCTAGTTTCCCGGTGGCGGAGACGAAAGCCGTGGCCGAGGCCGTGGAGATGGCGACCGTGGCGGACGCGTGGTAGGCGGCGTTAAGCTGCGCACAGACCCGGGCGAATCACTGCGCATGTTCGGCCGGTAGGCGTGCCGCTCGTCAGTTGGGTTGGGGGGCCAGTCGGTGTAGTCGGGCCCGTTGGCTTCGCCGTGCAGACGTCGCGGTTCGCTCAGGAAATGTCGTACGTGGACGACGTCGCATTGGGCAATACCGGGCGATGTGTCCACGCACACCGCACTGGTAGCAGACGGGCCGTTCACGAGGCATAGGGAGCGTCCAGGGGTGTTGAGGGTACTCGGCAGACTGTTGCCACTCAGAAACAAAAGGTGGCGGACGGCTGTTGTAGCTGTAGTTGTTGCGGGAGGCATAAGCCGGCTCGACATAAGAAGGCGTCGGTGGTGGTGGAGCCCTTAGCTGCGGACCGCGGTTGGAATAGCTGCGCTCGTCGAAACTCGGAGCATTAATGCTTGCGCATGGTGTATCGCACTGCGGGTCTCGGGCGTTCACGGGTACAGAAACGTGGCGACAAAGTTCCTCGCGTACAATGAGGCGAATCGTTGAAGAAAGGTCCGCAGGTAATGGGTCTTGGCAAACAACGACAGTGGCGACCGTCGTGACATTGGCCAGGCGTCCAAACTTCGAAGTGATGCGGCGAGTCTTTAGGGCATCAAAGGTTCGACAGTGCTTAATCACATCGGGCACAGATTCAAGACTCTCCTTGCCGATAAGAAAATGGTAAACGTCTTCCGCAATTCCTTTGAGAATGTGACCCACCTTGTCTTCTTCCGTCATGTTGGCATCTACAGACTTGCACAATTTTAGAACCTCTTCAATGTACGTTCTGCAAGTCTCACCACAGACTTTAGCTCTCTGCGACAACATTTGCTCTGCGCGTTTCTTCTTCGTCGCGGGGTCGTCAAAGCATTTTTTGATCTCCTCCACGAATTGTTCCCAAGTTGTCAAAGTGTCCTCGTGATTCTCGAACCATACCAACGCAGTGAAGTCGAGAAATAGACCCACGTGAGATAACTGGCTAGCGGAATTCCAGCCATTGGCTCGGCTCACCCGTTGATAGTGGCTGAGCCATTCCTCCACGTCATCGCCAGGTTTCCCTGTGAAGGTTCGCGGCTCTCTGTAGTGGTAAGGCGAAGCCCTCGTGGACGGCTGCTGGATATCTCCGTCCGAGCTCATCTCTTGAGGTAGTGGTGACAAGCCCGCTAGTCGACGGCTGCGGAGAAGCTCGTGCTGTTGCGTGTCCGTCGTTAGTAGACGGTTGCCCTCCGGTCTCGCTTGGCTGTAGCTGGCTTACCCCGCACCTTCCACCACAATTGTGACGATGGAACGCGTTTATTTACAGTGTGAGGAATGATTGCGAGTGGTACAGCTCAGAGCGAAAAGCAGTTGACCGAGCTGCTCGCGAGCCAGTGCTGCCTCGTTCTCGTCTTCTTCATCCGCCCACCGATAGCATACGTTGCAATATTAAATCATTCTCAGCTGCAAAAGTATCAACAAATTGAGCAGCTGTGTAGTTTCGCGTGTTGCCTTCCGGACGCGTAGTGGGCCCTTCGCTGAATCGGACGGCGTACTGAGCCCTTAACAACTGTAATTGCAGTGCAGCCGACAATCCTAGTTATAGTAGGATAGTTTGAAACAGCCGATGTTACGGTCACAGTCGTTCGTTTCCTCACGGTACGGTTGAGGCATGCACCGAGAACCGAAGCACGCCTAGCAATTCAAAAGGCGTCGCTCCGGGGCCCGATTACGCTACGACGTTCTACTCTTGAAGGCGAAGGTTAAGCGTCCTCCAAGTTTTTGATGCCTATTTGGCCATCATTCGCACTAAGGTGTGGAAGAAGCTGTGCCAACATCATTCAGTGAGTTTTACTTTTTAAAATGCTGTTAATGTTATTTATCAAGTCAGCAAGCAATATACATAAAAAAAAACTTTTGAACTATGTGGTACCTTCTTTAGACATTTTTGAAGCACCCACCCCTAATTGGTGGATTGCGTGCGCTGATGACTGAGTATAATTTAAGCATAGGTCAGAGCCCCGATACCAATACATTGTCTTAAGAGAAAAGAGCGCGGGCAAACGAGTCTAGGGAGAAAGGAGTTGGCGCTGGCTAACAGCATGAGTGTTCATTTCATGTGTACAGTGTGGCGAGTGTGCCTGCACTCCTTGTTTCGGACAGACGCGTACCTTGAGAAGCTAAGGTGAATGGCGCGCCCGGGAAATCCTCGAAGCGTTCGTAGTTTAATTAATTGTGCCATCGCGTGTAAGCGCGCCGTCCATCGTACTAACCGACAAGGATATTAATTATCTCCGCATATGAACATTGCATTTTCATGAAATACATGGAACGCATGCGTCGGGCTTCCTCTTTTTCCCGCCTCTTTGTTATTTCCCTCTCAAAGAAACGTATATAATTGTACTCACGAAAGAAACGCTCTTGTTATCAGACAGCGCCAAGTCCTGTCTGTTTTAACACGACAGTGTTTTATGCCGGGGCCCACCAAGACTTTAGTGACGTATTTCCGTCACGGATATGAAGTTGTAAAATGGACGCCACCAAATGAGAAAGAAAACAACTTTAGGAAAAATGCTCCCCCCACCCGAAATCGAACCTCCGACTCCTCGACGCGCGACGGTATGCGCCCGACGCTCCACCGACTGAGCTAAAGAGGCAGACGAGGGACGTCCTACAAACGCGCCTTATATCTCTCACACAATCTCTCTCGCTCAGTTATCTCTGTTGGCGTGGCCGGGCGTTGCCGCCGTCTGTGAGCGATGAAGAGAAGTTATGCGGCATGACGCTTACTAGCACCGATAGAGAACGATCCGTCGACGACGCAGTTAAAGCATGGCGTCCGAGATAGCACGCCGGCGCGCAATCTCTGAGGTCATGGTTAAAGCGTCTCGATAGCAGCAACAAACACTGGCCGCGCTAGCATCGGGGAGTCCCCTTTGACGCAGGTATGCGTCACTCTAGTTATGCTCTTTGCCTTTCGCTTCGTGTTAGCGTGTGACGGCTCGTTGTCGGAGTATTGCAGCTTCCACATGCACGAACGCTGTTTCGCCGCCGACTTCTTCGAGTGTGATAACACCGACTTATAAAATTGCTTTACTAAGCGGTGCAGAAAGGCAATGATGTTGACGGACGAATGTGGTGCCTTGGTGGAGCGAGACGAAGGTGGAACGCCTGCGCGCGTTCGCGGCTCAAGCTCTGCCTCCTGTGTTGCTGAAGCGCAGTGCGGTAGTGTATGCATGAGCACAGGCGTAGGTTACCGCATCACTCGGGAGCGCACGCCGTGCCGTTTCTCTTAAATGACGATGCTTTGAAGTGCACAGTAGTAGTGTTTATTACGGGCTTGTTGATGTCATTTCTGCGCGCGATTCGTGATATGCTGTGTCGAGGTGTAGGCTAAAAAGTTCAACTACCAGAACGGCTAAACGATGATCATGTGCGTTACTCGTCGCGATGGAGATGTGCCACTAGGCGTCGACGTGGGTGCATACACGTCAAACGGTGCTATAGCTGTAAAACACCAACAGACATTGTACAAACTCTCATAATCACTACACAATAGGCACTACTTCTGTGAACACACTTTTCACTTTCTTGTTATAGCGATTCCTAGGACGAAGGGATCAGCCATGTTCTTTTTTTCTTAGTCTCATTTTCCTAGGCTGTTTCCTGTTATGAAGCCATGCAAACAAGTTCTACTTCGTACCCTTTTAAAGATTAAAATGGTTATGATTTGCATCATCCAATGAAATGACTACTTCGCTGCCGACCGCATCGACGCGTAATGGCGCTTGCCATAACAGCAGCCCCTTTACGCTTGTGACTTATGAGTAGATAAGCCTCAGCGCAAAACCTGTACTGTTTTATTGTGTCAGTGATTTGGTTTTTTCGTTTTTTTTCTGCCGCCACGAGGCTGAAGTGTGCTCGTAGACCGACCACGTGTGCGCGCATGTGTTTTGAAGTGTAGTGTATTTAATGATTTTTACGGTTTTGCTTAGGCACTGTGTGCAGTACGCCGTGTATTGTGGTTATCTGGTGTGTGAATATTTTAACACGTGGACACTGGTGAACTGATTTAGTCATGGTCAAAAATCCCGTATAATGTTGAGGGGTCGGAGTAAAGTTCTTCCTGATTCTCGTCGTCGATCACGTAGATCTTGGACGATGATCGGCAGCGATGATGAACTCACACGCAGGCAGCAGTGGAGGTTAGATGGACGAGCTCGTTTATAAGAACGGAAAATAGTACATACGACTGAGATTAAGAGATACGAAGATTAAAACAGGATAAATATACAGTCTCACTCTTCTACTTGTTCCAGAAGTTAGAGCCCAGACTGTATTAACTTGATATTACCACTAGCCTCACTGATCTATCAGCGTCCTGATTTCAGCCCAGGCTAGGTTTACGTACATGGTACGGAGGCTCACCGATCTATCAGCCACGCTGATTACAGCCCAGACTGTCGTGCCACAATCATGCTGGTCAACATCTAGCGTGAAAAACAAAGAAAATGGGCGGTGACCGTACTTTATCCCGCCCTTGACCACGGCGGCCAATTAGAGAGTAAATATTCGTAGGCCACAGCCCACCGGGCAGGGCCTAAACGGGAAACCAAACTATCAAGAAAAACGACGGCTTTCCTCCTTCCTCATCCACAAGTGGACACACACAGTGTCAGGAGCGGATGTCACATGTACGGAATTTATTGCCCACACATTCCGCTCTTCAGCGGCATCGACAGCCAGCAAAAAGGCACGACGCTGATGTCTGGGGCAGCTAGTGACAAAGAAAACAACCTGGGGAACTCATCGAAAGGTAGTATTTGAAAAACCGGAAACAAAGGTAAAAGAATGAGGGAGACGGTGGGTGTTGCAATTACATAAACATGGCGCGTGGCAGAAAAAAGCGCAAAATGTTAGAGAGTGAGGAGTACTTAAACTAGGAAAAGATAAGCGTTTATGCGGTTGCAGAAACATACCTTAGAGATACTGAATAGCCATCACATAATGACAATTACGGTTGGGAAGGGTACAGCAGGATCATATTAGAAAAGAAAGGGGGGGGGGGGGTGTAGGAATGCCAATTTACCGCGGAGCCAATTGGGATAGTGAGAAACAGGCGTGTTCGGAGCCCCTCTGGATTTCAGGCACAGTTGGTGGAAGAAAACGGGACTAGAGGTAGCCTACTTGTGGTCGGGGAATAGCTGCAGAGAAAAGAGCCAAGAGATAGGGGATTCCATAAGTACGGATCTTAAGTATTTTGGTAATGGTGCTGAAGTCATCCTATTAGAGGACATGAATGCCTACATACGTGACCTTGAAGGATATTCAGATACGAATGGGAATTTATTCCAAGACCTCTGCGGGCTACGTAGTCTTCAGATAGTTAACGCGGGGCCTATGTGTGATGGGCAGCTCACGTTGGAAGTCGGAAAGAAGCAATGGAATATTGGTTATTGTCTCATGACTGAAGGAATTTATCACAAACTGAGACATGAGACTAGACGAAGAAGAGATGAACAGCTTGTGTATTGATCATAAACACATAACATTACAAATGGGATATAAAACTGGAAATAGGAGCATAGAAATAACGCTTGGTAGCTTTTATTTAAATTACATACAAATTAGAAATATAACCGCAACAGAAGAAAGAAGTAGGTAGAATACCAGGCAAGGACGAGGAGTATGGCTAGCTGTTGAATGCAACGATGAAGGAGAAAGAAGAAAGAGAAGAAAACTATTTGCTGGAAGGGAAAGAGGAATCCCAAAAGTTAGTGGAACAAGAAAAATCCGCGAAGCGATCGAGAAGCCACGTGAAGCATCACGTGAGCAAAGACAGGGAAAAAAATGAGAGGCGGCCGCTGGACGAAGTCAACAAATTATGAGAAATATATTTAGAGAAACAATCCATTGTACAGAAATAGGTCCACACAAAAATTAAACCTGAATGTCACCGCTTGGTTACAGAGATTCATTAAAAAAAGAGCAAGCCTAAAGTATATTGAAGCCACATAAAAGCGCTAAGCCGGAAGTCTTTTGAAATGCAAGAACATATTGTAGATGAAGGAGGAAATAAATCAATTGAAAAGGTATGATGTGCTAGGATAAATCCGAAAGTAAACAGCCGATTCGTTTCGAAAAATCGTCCAAGAGAATTCCCCAGTGATTAAAAGTATGAAGTAGGGTGCCACCGACCAAGAGTCAGTACTTGAGAACTTCAACAGCAAAAAATCCAGTGGAAAAGTTCGAAAGCGCACTGCCCCGTGTTTAGATGGTGTTCCCGTTAGCCTCATTAACCAACTAGGACCTAACACTGAATAAGCACTGTTGAAAGCCTGAAGAAAAATGCATACAGGACAAGCAAATGCCGGACAGTTGGCGAAAAAGTAAAATGATTTTAGTGTATAAAGGCAAGGGAGAGAAGAATAACATTCGCTCGTATAGACCGCTAGTCATTAGTTCAGTACTATGCATGTTGGTGGTGCTGGCAGTACAATTAAAAATAGAAACGTGTGTAGAACGTAACCATATTTAAAGAGAACTTCAGGATGGATTTCAAATCGACATGCGCTTCGATGAGAAACTATTTGATCTTACGCAGTGTATAGAAATATCTAAAATCGGATACAGGCCCTTGTGGGCGGCGTTTCAAGACATCATTTGGGCGCATGATAACGTTAATCAGGAAGCTTTGTGGGACACATTGAAAGAAATGGGCATTGGCGACGACTGTATTCAGCTTTTCAGAGAGATATACCGAGGCAATACAGTTTCCATCGAATGGGAAGGAATACGTCGCAAAGAGATCGTTGATATTTGCAAGGGGCTGTGACAGGGATATCCTCAGTCCCCGCTGTTATTCATGCTGTACATGGTGTGGATGGAGAAAGCGCTTGAAGGTAGAAACATTGCTTTTAATTTGTCATACGTAGAAGCTGGCGCGGCGATTAAGCAGACGTTTCGAGGTTTATTTGATGCTTACAATATCGTCTTATTTTCGGACAGTCGAGATGTTACACAGCGGCTGGCGGTTATACGCGGAAGGGAAGGTAAAGCTCTAGGACTATGATTTATTCTAACAAAATCTGGATTGATGGTATGCAACGATCCCAATGATTCGCCGAAGAAATACCAAGGGTAACCGATTACAGGTACCTCGGAGTATGAGTAAATGAGGGTGACAGATACATCGAGGTTCAGGAAGAAGCCTCGGCACCAAAGGGAAAGGTGAATGGTGGAATAATGAAGCACACAACGTTATGTGGTCGCAATAGGTGCATGGCGCATCGACGTCTGTAGAAAGGGGTAATGATTCCGGGGCTTTAATTTGGGAACTCAGTGGTGTGCATCAGGAGGAGGTACACTCAGGAAGGGATCTGAATCAGAGGACTGTGGGACACCCTCGCGGTGCGTGCTCATGCGAAGATGACAAATGAGGCTGTAAAGGGCGATATGGGATGTGCAAGTGTTCAGGTGAGGGAATCTCAGAGCAAAATGAATTTTGAAGAGAAGCTAAGGAACATGAAAGAGGGGAGCTCGGCAGTGAAGTTGTTCCGGTATTTGTATACGAAGAGCCTTGACACAGTGGAGAAAAAGAACTACGATGCCCGCCTGTAAATATACGGCGGATTTTGTAAGCAGCCCCTGGTAATGTCAGGTATTGTAGGACTCACTTCGCACCACACCTGAAAAACACAGAAATGGCACCGAACGCACACGTTGGAGCTGTGGGAGACGCGACGGTCTAGCTCTGACCTAGCCGACCAGCAAGTGCTCATCGACCAGACAGAAAGGGTGGCTAAGACCAGTGGTTCCTCCCATCCAAATAATTTGTGTTCAATTAAAGTTTTTTCAGTTTCTGCTCTGTTTACAGCTGGCAGTGTAAGCGATATGGCAACCAATAGCTTTTTGCGAAATGTTAGAGAGGCAGAAAGCATGTACTGGATGGTAGCGATGGGAAAAAAAACTGGCTCTGAGTAACTACAGAAAGAGCGAAAGCGAAATAAGGAGGAAGGCATTTTATGATAATTCAAGTGGAAGTGCCCTAATGTTTGAAGTGAAGTCGGGTTTCCTTACAACGCATTGTTCTAAAGCCAGATTCTCTAAAGAAGATGAGCAATTCACTTGCTGTGGGGAAGAAAAGGAAAATATGGGGCATGTTCTGACTGAATGTGGATATAGCCACCCAGGTGCTCGTTTGGGCGCGAGCCTGCATTAAGCGTTTGATTTTAGGGACAACAACGGAAACCTGAACACGCCCGCGATAGAAATATGTAAGAGACAGAGTACTGGTGGCAGAAACCTAGAGAGAAAGAAAAAAAATAGTGCGAAAATGAAGGACATTGTGACGTAAAGCGGCTGAGAACTGACCTGTGGATTGATTTTGTTAAATAGTAAGATTGATTTAATCGAAGTACAGAAGGTATTAGTCCAACCTAAAATATAAGGAGAAAAATGTTTTTTTGTTGAATCTGGTCGTACACATGTCACCGCCACGTTATGAAGTAGACTCTCATAGCACCCATCCATCCATCCATCGCGGGCGGAAATGACGACGAGCGAAGGCCATGAAGTTTGAAGTTTATTTTCACCACAGTTGTATAATGTTGACATTTTTTTTACACTCATGCATTAACCGGATACAATGTGTGGTGTAGAATGCGGGAAAAAAGCTGCGATATAAACGAGGCTTGACTAGCCCCACATCCCAGCAATACATGGCAGAAAAAGTGGCAGCATTCGTGAAGTCATCAAAACAAGTAAATAGACAAATATGTACTACATTGTTAAATTGGTACACTAGGAAATGTAACGTACAAAAACGACACAAAATGCACACATGATTGCACTGGTCCCAGAAATACGAAGTATAAAGAAACAAACAAAAAGACATCTTTGAAACAGCAGAGTTTTATGCTATTTTTTCCTTTATTTTTTTCCCCGTTTGCATCATGTTAGTAAAAAATGATTGGATAAATGAAGCGGAAGAAAAAATCGAGGCAATGCATCAAAACAGCGATTATACGCTTTTCTTTACTTGCTTGCCCATTAAAAGCCAAGTGGACACCATTGCAACAAGAACGAAAAAAAAAGACTTCTGCAAAACACGATGGTGGCGCAGGCTCCTAATTTGCCTCTGGCTTTTAGCTTGATGGGTTCGACCTCCACACGAAAGGTTTCAATCACTTCTTTCTTAATCTTTTCTACGTTTCAGCTCATTCCATTGGCAGCGCTTTGCACTGTCAGTGGCGAGTGAAATGTGGTCATGTGGCCCCACGAAGATCGAGTTGAGGGAGGACATTTTCTTTATGTTATTGTGTTTTGAATTTTCTTGGATGAATAACTTCGGTCTCTGAGCTCCAACTCTGCCGTTTCTGCGGCATTATTCTTTCCATTCTTCGCACT
>JALIZH010013285.1:0-25529 GCA_030522465.1 Rhipicephalus appendiculatus | reverse complement strand
TACTACATGACATTCAAATAGCGTTTTTTCTTCCAAAGCAGTTTCAAGCAATGACGTGGCTCTGTGGCAAAGATCTGTTTTCCACGCAGATGGCCTGGGTTCGATTCTATCTTCGAGCCGAAACTTTTATTAAATGCGAAATTTTTAAGCCGAAAGCCTTTAATGTCTCATGCTCACGTCCGTCTGTCCGGTCGTCCGTCCGTCCATCCGTCCCTCCAGCCGTGCCTTGGCACTGTGCCAGGTGGGCGCCGCGGCGCGCAAACGGACGCCGGTCGCGTTGGACTCGACAGCGCTCGCGCTTTGCTTGCGTATCGTCGCTGTGCCCGACGTCTCTAATCATGCAAGGAGGGAGACGCGCGCATCACGTTCCATTCCGACCGACCCCGTCTCAATGGGCACAGGAGTTCGAGGAAGACACTTTGGAATTGACAAAGTGTCCGTCAGTTTAAGCTCTGGAACGCGGATGGCGTCTGCACGATGCGCAAAGCGCGAGAATACGAACGCATGCGAAACGGAGGCAGATTGGTCTCGCGTCTCGCTGCGATTCGAGGTAAAAAAATTAAGCGAACATAAGTGGCAGGTTGTAACGTGAAAATCTTGGCATGCATGTCATCTACAATGCCATTTACATGCCACGTTCATGGTGCGCTTGCGTCCAGTTCGCTAGCTTGATATACACCAAAATTTTTATTGCGCGACGTGACTGTATGATGAACACAAATGACAGGTCCTAACATGTAAAGAATGACATGCATATTATGTACAGCATGATTTGCTTCTTGCTGGCTGCTTCGCATTACATCGATTCCCGCGCAGTGCGTGGGATCTGCCGGTTTTTTATTTTGCATCTTTCTCAATTTTTTGGTAATGGGGATGATTTTAACGCGATAGCGTTAAAGAGCTCGTTTCGCAGAAATTCCGGCGGCGGCGTCGTTGGTTGTGAGCGAAAAATCATCATCTTGTCCGTGACCGAAAAATCGAGAAAGATGCAAATAAAATAAATAACAAAAATTTCCCGGGTCCGAATGAGGATCGAACCCGGGTCGTCTGCGTGGCAAGCAGGTGTTCTACCGCGCAGCCACGCTTCTGCTTGTGATTTCACATAACTACCTCTGCTTGGAATTGCAGTGAAAATAACGTTCATGCTTTGCAAACACACGCGTCCTGTATACAGGCGTCACAATACAACATGTAATATCGCAGTAATATTGCGTGGTACAAGCGTGCATAGCCATCGGGCGTCAGAAGATGTGAATATCATAACGACATTGTGGTTCAAAGCCGTGTACCCATTGCAAAAGGCACAAACGTTACTGCGCTTATTCCCTTAAGACCACGTAGTGGGTGCATAGCAACTTCGAAAACATTTCCCGGATTTACCGCGCATAATTGCTCGTGGTCTAAAGCATGCTACGCATTACATAGTGTGCACTAAGGGATTGAAGTACGGACTACGGACAGGATATCGCTATCGCGTTCAACTCTTAAAGGCGAAGCTTAAGGGTCCCCCCAATTTTTTTTCGCTCACAGCCAAAGACACCGACGCCGACGCCGGAATTTCTTGCGAAACGAGCTCTTCAACGCTGTCGCGTAATAATGCCACGTAATTGAAACGATGTATTTTACAATGAAGCGAGAGAACCGAGATATCACAGAATGCAAATATTTCGCCCTCTCGAGTCTTGAAGCAAGTTCAAAGCGTCACGAACAAAGCGTCACGAACGGCACGGCCACTCTAAGCGGGCAAAAACAAGCGTTGTACAGTTATTAAATATATACACATATAAAACGTACTTTCTAGGAAAGAATATATATATCCACACACGAGGCGCAAAGACTAATATGAAGGAGCGCTCTTTATATATATGAACAATGTATGAGTTACAACTGAAATCTCGTTCAATTTACCCGCACGAGGAAACGAAATTACAAACGACCTTTTTTCTTCCCCCGCCCCCCCTTTTCTTCACCTCCTTCGTGTGCCCTAGCAAATATATTTACGCGCTGGTTGCCGCTTTCAAGTCGCATGGACTAGCGGCAGCGTTCTCAGCGCGGGGCAGAACGCATGGGCGAGGCCGCTCGCGAGTCCACTGTCGGAGGGATGCTCGCAGGCCTGCGTCTCGCTTTCCTCCTCTTGCGCGTCGGCTTCAGCGTGTTCTGCATGACGTCCAGGAGGTCCCTGCGATTGCCGTCCATGCTGGCCACGGCCACGTCAGTGCCGCTGTCGACGGTCGTCTCGGGCAAGCTGAGTAACGCCACCAGGCCTCCGAAGACCACTATCGCCAGGAGCGCGAAGCTAAAGTCCTCGCGACCGACATCCTTCATGTGGGCGAGTGCGGAGGCGAACACGGCACCGACACGGCCGCACGTGTACGCACCGCACATGACGGCGCTGCGCACCGACGACGGGAACAGCTCGGCCATGTACAGGTAGTTGGTGGGGAGTGCGGCGCTCGCCACCAACTTGGCCGCTATGGCGAGCGCATACGAGACCTCCCACGGCTCGGCGTACGTGGCAATGCCGTAGAGCCCCGAAATTCCACCCAGAAGCGCGAAGAGCAGGAGCATGAGCTGCAGGCGACCCAGGGTGTTGAGGGCCGCGTACATGGCCCCGTAGGTGGGCACAAGGGCCGCCACGTAGATGACGCGCACCACCAGGTTACTGCCTCCGCCCAGTCTACGGCTCCAGGTGAGCGAGTAGTAGGCCAGCATGACAATGAACGTTGTGACGAACACCGCGGCTGCCCTGCCACGCAGCGAGCCGGGGAGCAGCAGCGCTGTGGGCGCCACTGGCGCATATGGCACGCTCGCCTTGTTCATCTCGAACTTGATACGATCAAGGGCCTGCTTGGTGCGGATGCGGGACACGCCGTTCACCTTGGCCGCGACGTAGATGACCTCCTCGGCCTCCTTCAGTCTGGACATAGTGAGGAGCCACAGGGGCGACTCGTACACGGTGAACGTGGACGAGAGGAGCAGCAGGGTGGGCGCCACGATCAGCAGTTGGAGCGGGAACCAGGCGATGCGGACGGCGGTGACGGCGACGAACAGCAACTCGACGAACACGACGCCCAGGGAGCTGCCGAGACCCGTGTAGAAGGTGCGGTACTGCACCGGGGACACCTCGAACAGGAGGATCACGCTGACGATGTGGACGGTGCTGGCGCAGGCCGAGTTGACGAATATTAGCGCCAGGTAAACGGGGTAGGCCTCGGCGAAGCAGCTCGCGATGGCGCTCACCATGAGCATGAACGACGAGATGACGATTACTGGTTTGCGTCCCTCGGTATCGGCCAGATAGCCCATGAAAGGGACCACTACGAGCGCGCCGCTCATGAAGACGCCGTTGCCCAGGGGCAGAAGCCAGCTGCGTTGGCACACGAGGTCCCAGTAGCTGCGGGCGCTTCCTACGTGCCTCGACCGGGTCGTAGTCCCAGGAGTCGCACGGCGCGGTCTCCGTGTCGTTGGGCGCGGCGCCGGGTCGCACGTACGCTCGGCACTGGCTGAAGCGGCCCGCTTCGTCGGCGGGGATGCCGACGTTCTTCCACTGGGCGGCCGACATACCGGCGTAGTCGGGCGGCGGCTTGCACCAGTGGTCCACGGGGTCCGTGATCAGAGCCAGAACGTTGCTGTGGCATAGTAGCACCATCTGCGCCACGATGGTGAAAGCGAAGATGAACCTCTGGAAGTCGCCGTCGCCGATGACATTGGCGCCCTGCTGCGCCTCTTCGCGGTCCACGTCGGTGCCGACGTAGAGCGAGCCGCTGCCCGGCGTGCGGGCCGTCGAGTTCAGATCCCAGACGTTTTTTCGTTTTTCTTCGTTCTCAGCGAAGAACCTCGCTGGGGACGCTGGAGGAGACGTCCGCGCCATGTGTAATGAAGCACCTGCGAGAGTCGCGGCTGTAGAATCGTGCGGAGCTATGCTCGGCAAATGGACGTCGCCTTCGAACGAAACCGCGGAGCGAGCGCACGAGACGCGCGGGGGTGATGATGATGATGGCCTGTATGTATGGCTCACACCCACTCTGGGGGGATTGGCCAAGAAACGAATATTTGCGCCGACTTCCTCTTCTTCTGTGGGTGCATGCGCGTGGCAGACGTGCATTTTACCTGCGACAAATTATACACTCGCGACGTATATCCAGCCCCTCTGGAACGTGGCTCTAGTGAAGTGGTTGTTCCAATGCTGTTCGACCAAATGCGATGAATCCGCGCACGCTGACTTTTATAGTGGGAGAAATATCAGATCAGATCAAATAACTTTATTAGGCGCCCTGCGAATTGGTGGGATGGGCCTGGATCCCGCCTAGGCTTCGGCCAAGGGTTGCTGGCCCTTGGCGGCTTCCTCGGGGCGCTGGACGGCCCAGAGTTGTTGCTCCAGATCCGAGCTGAGCAACGCAGACTCCCAGCGCGCGCGGAGGCTGTCGCTGTTTAAGGCTGCATCATGGTTATTGTTTACTGTGCCTGGACATCCCCATAGTATGTGCTCTAAGGTGGCTCTAGAGTCGCAATGTCTGCACTTGTCTGTCGTGTATAAATCTGGGTGAATTATGTGCCTGATAGCTGGACTCGGGTAGGAACGGGTTTGTAATTGCCGCCATTCGACAGACTGTTTCTTGCTCAATTTCGGGTGAGGCGGGGGGGGAATGTACGCCTGTGCAATCTATGGTGTGCTGTAATTTCGTTAAATGTGATCATTCTATCTTCCCACTCCCACTCGTCGGCATTCCCTGAGGCGGGACTAACCGATGCTCGGTCTGTAAGCCCTCGAGCCATGCGATGCGCTGCCTCATTGCTACCGTCTGATAGTGTGTGAGCGGGTGTCCATATGAGATGGACACTTTTTTCTTGATTAATACCAGGTTTTAGAATCTGTAGTGCCTCTGGGGAGATTCTACCATTTGCGAAGTTTCTTATCGCCGTCTGCGAATCACTGACTATTACGTCCGCTTGTGTTTGTGCTATGGCTAATGCGATAGCTATTTCCTCTGCGGTTTCTACGTGTGGCGTCCGTACGGTAGCACTAGTTAAACATTTTCCCTCATTATTTATAACCACGGCTGTGTAGGCGCGCTTGTGTCTGTATCTAGCTGCATCTACGAATACGGTGTCCATGCTGTTACCAAATTTCCTTTGTATATCGCGGGCCCTGCTTTCCCGTCTGCCCTGATGGTGGGCGGGATGCATATTGTCACGTGGTCGTGACGTCGACGAAGGCAGCAGTCGGTAGGTCCAAAATGAAACTGTTTATTTGGGCCGAACTTGTGGCCGGTAAACGGAAAGTCAGATTACAGCAATACACACTGGCACTGATAGCGGCGAACAGAGCGTCGGCCGTCGATCAACTGAACATCGTTGGAACGCGCCGGCTTTTATAAATCACGCGTCGAACATTCTAGCCTTATCACTAGTCGTCGCGCAAGCTCTGGAATAATCTTGAGTGTAACCGTCTTGCGTGCAATCTTAACAAAACGATCTATTACAACCGAGAAGCTTCTGGAACAATAAGGCGCGGTCTGCGCCGAGTACTGCTGATAGTCTTTGTGGGCGGAAACCGAATACAGTAAAAGAAACACGCGTGGCAATATTCTTGGGTATAGGAAAGGACGGTTAACACGTCTCTAATGTGTGTCTGGGCATATCTTCTTTGACGCCATGCTGAGTGTGATACGCAATACCTAGCCGATCCAATATTTGCCTGCCTGTTTTAGTTTCGGATAGGCGTTCGTATTGTGCGATGCGCTGTGCCTCGATTAACTCATCCAGTGTATTGTGTAGACCTAGCTGCAGAAGACTATCGTTGCTAGTGGTAATGGAGAGCCCTATTGCTTGCTTGTAAATTTTCCTGATTAAACAGTCTAATTTGTATCGTTCTGATGAGTGCCATTGTAGGTACGATGCTACGTAAACTATTCTGCTTATTACGAACGCTTGGACTAGTCTAAGTAGATTGGCTTCTTTCATTCCGCTATATTTGTTGGCTATGAGTTTAAGTAGCCGCATGATCTGAGACGTTACATCATCTAATTTGCGTATGGTCTCGCCATTGTGGCCGTTACTTTCAATAATAAGTCCCAATACTCTGATCCTATCCACTTTGGGTATGGGTTTACCATCCGCCGTAGTGAGGTGAATTTCTGGGTTGATCTTTTCCTCGTAGTTGCGTGGTTTTCGGCCCCGTCGTGATGGATTATAAATGAGGAGCTCAGATTTATCTGTGGAACACGCCAGCCCGGTTCCTAATAAGTATTGTTCAACTGTTTCTATCGCACATTGTAATGTGTTTTCAACTTTTCCATCACTGCCATCGCTCACCCATAGGGTAATATCGTCAGCATAGATGGTATGATGGAGGCCGTCGATTTCCTGTAGCTTTGCTGGTAAGCCGATCAGAGCGAGATTAAACAGCATAGGAGAAATTACTGACCCTTGGGGCGTACCTGCGCTTCCTAGCTGTAGTTGCTCGGACTCAATATCTCCTATTTTAATGCGCGCTTTTCTGTTAGTTAGGAAGTCTCGAATGTAGGTGTAGACTCGCTGGCCTAGGCCTAGCTCTATGAACGAAATTATTTTACAGAATAAATAACTTTGTATGAATTGCGAGAAGAGATTCGTGTATGTGCCACCGAAAATAGAATTATTGTTATTGAATTACTGCAATTTCTTGAGCAGTCGTTATCTAGCCCGTGAGTTTGCTGATGAACACTCCGCGGAGACCTCCACTGGAGAGGCAGGTGCTGCGACCGTTTCGACGTCACGGATAGGATGCTCTTGCTCGCCTTGCTGCGTAGTTATTGTGGAACGCGACGTTCCGGTGAAATTGCGGTGCTCGTGACGTTCAGTGCTCAGCGTGTGAAGCTTAATTTGGCCAGCTGGATATATTATCGCTGTATAAGCCGTGCTATGCAAGCAGCTTCAGCTTGTTGGTGTACTGTTTGATGCCGCGATACAAGACGTATGCGACAGATCCCGCTGCAAGTTTTCATCATTACCCCAAATGCAAAGAAATGCGCAACACTTGGCTGGTAAAGCCGGAAAATGGGAAGAGACGCCAACGCTAACTCGCGGGTCGGCAGCGACGAGGATTTTGTGTCCGCAGCTAAGATGTTCGGTAACAGCTGGTGCTCGCGAGCCCTCCGGGCAGTTTATCGGGGGGCGTTTGTCGATGAGTTTATTGATGCTGGAGAACGACAGGCTCACTGTACCTTAACAAAATAAGTAAAAAAAAAACATGGTTGATTCCTCCGTCATAGTGTTGATGCTGTTCCCATTCACCGCCGACCGTATCGGGTATCTGCGTCAGAGCGCAAGGTTATTCAAGAAGAAGTGAACAAGATGCTAGCCAAAGGCATTATTGAGCCCTCATCAAGCCCTTGGGCGTCGCCTATCGTCCTTGTTAAAAAGAAAGATAACACGTGGCGTTTCTGCGTTGATTACCATAATCTAAATCGCATTACAAAAAAAGGACGTCTACCCTTTGCCTCGAATTGATGACGCTCTTGATTGTTTACACTGTGCACGATACTTTTCATCAATAGACCTTCGCTCCGGCTATTGGCAGATTGCTGTGGACGAGAAAGACCAAGAAAAGACGGCGTTCATCACTCCGGATGGCTTGTACCAATTCAAGGTTATGCCATTCGGTATCTGCAACGCCCCAGCGACGTTCGAGCGCATGATGGACTCTCTGCTACAAGGGTTCAAGTGGTCAACATGCCTGTGTTACCTAGACGACGTCCTCGTATTTTCGCCTACATTTGAGAGCCACCTTGAGCATCTGTCGGATATTCTCGACGTCTTCCGCACCGCTGGCCTCCAATTGAACTCGTCCAAATGCCACTTCGGCCACCGACAGGTTACAGTGTTGGGCCACCTCGTCGATGCTTCAGGTGTGCGGCCAGACCCGGAGAAAATACGTGCAGTCACGAGCTTTCCTGTACCTCAGTCAGTGAAGGCCGTCCGGAGTTTTGTGGGACTCTGTTCCTACTTCAGACGGTTCGTGAAGGATTTTGCAGCCATCGCTCGACCACTTACTGAGCTTCTGAAGAAAGACGTGCCATTTACGTGGGGTTCCACTCAAGCGGCCGCCTTTTCTCGTCTCATCACAATTTTGACAACACCGTCTATATTAGCCCACTTCGACCCATCCGCTCCGACAGAGGTCCGAACCGATGCCAGTGGTCACGGGATCGGAGCCGTCCTCGCCCAACGCCAGCAGGGACACGACCGCGTTATCGCTTACGCTAGCCGCCTCCTTACACCTGCATAGCGCAACTATTCAATTACAGAGCGTGAATGCCTTGCTCTTCTCTGGGCAGTCTCCATGTTCCGCCCGTATTTATATGGTACGCACTTCTCTGTCATCACGGACCACCATACGCTCTGCTGGCTTTCATAACTGAAAGATCCTACTGGCCGGCTTGGTCGCTGGGCTCTGCGACTACAAGACTACAGCTTGGCCGTGATGTACAAGTCTGGACGCCTACATCAGGACGCCGTCCGCCTCGGTGGAACAGTGGCTACGGTGCTCGGCTGCTGACCCGAAGGTCGCGGGTTCGATCCCGGCCGCGGCTGTCGCATTTCGATGGAGGCGAAATGGTAGAGGCCCGTGTACTGTGCGATGTCAGTGCACGTTAAAGAACACCAGATGGTCAAAATTTCCGGAGCCCTCCATCACGGCGTCTCTCATAATCATAGGGTGGTTTTGGGACGTTAAACTCCAAATATTATTATTATTACATCAGGACGCCGACTGCGTATCTCGCTATCCGGTCGGTGGATCGAGCACCATCCCCGACACCGACGTTTGCGTCCTCTACGTTTCCCAGCTGGCCCACATCGCCGACGAGCAACGCCGTGATGCCTCCTTGCGTGCTATCATCGAACGCCTCGAATCATCATCTTCGGACCGGTCTCATCGCTCGTTCGTACTCCAAGCTGGTGCCCTATACCGCCACAATTTTCACCCGGACGAACCAGCCCTGCTGCTCGTTATACCAAAACACCTCCGCTCGACTGTTCTCCACGAACTTCACGACGTTCCAACTGCCGGTCACCTTGGTGTGTCGCGCACATGCGACCGGATCCGTCGACGCTTCTTTTGGCCAGGGCTTGCGCGCTCCGTCAGGCGATACGTTGCGGCGTGTGAGAAATGTCAGCGCCGCAAAACACCATCGACGCTTCCCGCTGGGTGCCTTCAGCCACTCGACATTCCGTCCGAACCATTTTTCCGCGTTGGCTTAGACTTACTTGGCCCTCTTCCCCTGTCTTCCTCTGGCAACAGGTGGATAGCTGTGGCCACAGACAGCGCCACGAGCTACGCCATCACACGAGCTCTTCCAACAAGCTGCGCCACAGATGTCGTCGATTTTCTTCTACACGACGTGATCTTGCAACATGGGGCTTCACGCCAGCTGCTTAATGACCGTGGCCCCACTTTTCTATCGAGAGTCATAGCGGACATCCTGCGGTCATGTGCAACGAGGCACAAGTTCACTACGTCGTACCATCCGCAGACAAATGGCCTCACAGAGCGTCTGAACCGAGCACTTACAGACATGCTTGCGAAGTATGTTTCTTCCGACCACTCAGACTGGGACCTTGCTCTACCATACGTGACACTTGCCTACAATTCTTCGCGCCATGACACTGCCGGTTACTCCCCTTTTTTCCTGTTGTTCGGCCGAGAACCAACATTGCCCCTCGATACCGTCATTCAGCTTCCAGCAGCACCTACCAGCGAATATGCCCTCGACGCTATTACCCGGGCTGCTCATGCGCGGGAAACAGCGCGTACTCGCCTTCTGACCTCCCAAGGGAACCAACGACGTTTGTATGATCAGCGACAGGGACGTGAACTTTTCGCCCGGTTCTCTGGTTCTGCTGTGGTCTCCGACCCGTCGCGTTGGCCTGTCGGAAAAAAAGTTAGGTGCATCTTCCCAAAGGGAACCCTGATGGGATGCGAAGCAGCAGCGTTGCGCACGGGTGGCGTCACGGGTTGAACGGCGCTAACGCGGGTGCTGCGGTGAGCGCTGGAACATTCGTTTGAAGCGATGGCTGGCGTAGGTCTTGTCGTTGCGCGTCAGGCGGCAGCTGCGGGCGCTCCGGCGAGCGCGCGGCAGGCGAGGGAGAGAGTGACGTCAGCGCGCACTGCGAGGGGAGCGTGACGTCAACGCGCAGCTGCGGCGTGACCTACTTGGCACCGCTCCAACACCTGCGGCGAGGGGAGCGCGTTGCGGCGCGTTCGTACGCACGGAGGGAGGGACAGCGTTACACAGCCTAGTCAAAGAGCTGTTTCGCACCTAAAACTGCTCTCTCGGTACACAGGCCCATATCGAGCGCTGCATGCGGTGACTCCCGTCTCATATGAAATCGCTCCTGTCACCTCGTCGTCTCGATCCTCCTCGCAAGCCAGCGATATCGTACACGTCGCACGCTTGAAGCCATACACCTCTCCCAGTGATGTTGACGCCTAGACGCGCCGAGACGGCGCATCTGCCGTGGGGGGGTTATGCTACATGCATAATGCCAGCCCCCTGAACCATGCGCGTGTGCGCCCGACGAAGAGAACGAAGATCTCTGGCTGCTCGGGCTCTGAGCTGAACCGGTCAGCGCTGCAACAGCTGCTGTAAATATATCGTGTAAATAGTCTACGGACTACAGTCTACCGAGTCGTCATTCACGTAACAATAGGAATCGGTATAACGCGAAAGTGAAATGTGTCCTTACAGAAGTAGTTGAATTTCTGTACATTGATATAAGAGACCTTGCACAATGTCTATTGGTGTTCGACAGTTATAGCACCGTTTAGCGTGGATGTATCCACGTTGACGCTTGGTGGTACATCTGTATCCCCAAGACTAATGTCCATGATCAATGATTAAACAAACCCTTGTGGTCATAGATGCTTGTGGTAGCTGTACGGTGAGAGCGGAATCAGAGAAAGCGGTGTGACAGTCAGAAGAGCGTCACTGATTGGACGCCGGACTTGGGCTAAGGTCACCTACTCGCGGCATGTTAGAGTTATTGAACACTGCTAGGAAGAGCCAGGGTAGGGGCCAGTTGGTTGTACATAGTGTAAACTTTTGTGCGCTACAAGTAAACAAAATCGACGACGAAAATGGTACGGGACAACACAAGCGCGAACTAACAACTGTTTATTTTCACAGGATCATGACAAAATATGTACACACAAAGAAGGGGAACACAAAAAAAAAAAAACACACATGCGCAAGAACTGTATCAAGAGAGGATCTATGCTTAATCCGGTACCCACGTATCTCTAGGTCTGTTAGCCTCCTTGCCTCCTTTGTGTGTATATATTTTGTCATGATCCTGTGAAAATAAACAGTTGTTAGTTCGCGCTTGTGTTGTCCCTCGTACCATTTTCGTCGTCGATTTTGTTTACTTGTAGCGCACAAAAGTTTACATTATTGAACACCACTGCCCGACCAGATGGAAACGCAACGCGCGTCCCGTCTTCCCCGTTGGCCGGCTGCAATTTTTCGCAGGGCGAGCGTAAGTTGGGAACTCGGAGTTACCGCAACGCTCTATACTCCGCGACAACTTTTCTTGACAGCACTGTGGAAGCTACGGAACCAAAGCGCATGCCTGCTACCGCGCCAAAAAATAGTACTTAAGATTACTGATGATTTTCTCACTTGCTTTGCTGAAATAAATACTGCTTTATTTATTATGAGATTGAGACAGTTGCGGGAAGTTGTAGGTGAAATACAGTTATTGTTCACCTTGCAAAGAATGCTTTCCTTTTCTTTCCATTTCTTAGCCAGCACCACCTTTTCAGCCCACCCGTTTTCCAAGGAAATGTGGCGTTCGTGACGTCACTGTGCAGCCGCAAATGCGCTGTTCAGTTCTCCAAGAAAAATATACTCGTAATGGAACACTAAAATGTACACCGAACAATCGAAATGTTTCTCCCATTCATAATTTTCATGTATATGTTTTTTTTCTAAACGCGTTGACGATGTGAGCGAGCAAAACCGAAACCAGCCGCAAGCTGCCGTACTACTTGCGGAGCAACACGAATGTGCGGAAGCCCCGCCTCCGTAGCCTTCGCTCCAATGTCAAGATAAGTTGTCGCCGAGTATAGTACACTATAGCAACGTAAGCACTCGCGCGTCGCATAGCTATTTTTGGTATGGATGGATGCTATGAGCGAGGCCGACGCTAGGGGTAAGGTCGCCACCTGGCAGTGTGTTAATGCGCCGACAAAATTGCACTTTTCCTATTCGAAGCGCGCCTAATGGGCAGATATAAAAGGCGCGTTTGTAGAGCCTACAGAGCATGTGACCATGGCGCAGTGGATAGCATGCCCGGCATCGCTTGTCCCGGACCGAGAGGTTGGAGGTTCCACTCCCGTTGACGGAACTTTTAACACGAAAGTGTTTTATGCCGGGGTCTACCAATACTTTAGTGAAGTATTTCCGTCACGGATATGACGTTCAAAATAGACGCTTACAAATGAGAATCGAACCTCCCACTCCTCGGCTCACGACGCGAAGTGCCCGGCGCTGTACCGACTGAGCTATCGAAGCAACTGCAAGGCTCCGTATGAACGCGCCTTATATCTCTCACACATTCTCTCTCACACAGGGCTGTCTGATGGCGATCGGGGCGGTGCCGCCGTCTGTGAGCGATGACGAGAAGTAATGTGACATGGCACTTACTAGCGCCGATAAAGAGCGATTCGTCGACGCCGCAGTTAAACAATGGCGTCCGAAATTCCGCGACCGGCTCTCAATCTCGGAGGCCATTGTTAAAGCGTCTCGTTAGCAGCAAAAAACACTGGCCGCGCTAGCATCGGGGAGTCGCCCTTGACGCAGTTACGTTCTTTGCCTTTCGCTTCGTGTTAGTGTGTGACGGCTCGTAGTCAGAGTAGTGCAGCTTCCACATGCACCAACGGCGTTTCACCGCCTATAATAAAACTGCTGCAGTAAGCTCTGCAGAAAGGCAACGATGTCGACGGGCGAATGTCGTGCCTTGGAGGAGCGAGACAGTGGCCAGCGGGCTGTGGCAGCGTCTGCGCGCGTTCGCGTCTCAAACTTCGAACCTCTGCCTTCCTTGTTGCTGAAGCGCAGTGTGGTATCGTATGCATGAGCAAAGACGTAGGTTACCTTACCATCTTTGCGCTGGATTCACGACACGCTGTGTCCAGATATAGGTTAACAACTTCAGCTACAAGAACGGTGAAATCATGATCACGAGTGTTAGCAGTCGCGATGGAGATGTACCACTAGGCGTCAACGTCATATAATAATATCTGGGGTTTACCGTCACAAAACCAAGATATGATTATAAGAGACGCCGTAGTGGAGGGCTCTGGAAATTTCGACCATCTAGTGTTCTTTAACGTGCACTGACATCGCACAGTACACGGGCCTCTACCATTTCGCCTCCATGGAAATGCGACCGCCGCGGCCGGGATTGAACCCGCGACCTTCGGGTCAGCAGCCGAGGCGTCAACGTGGGTGCATCCACTTCAAACAATGCTATAGCTGCGAAACACCAATAGACGTTGTACAAACTCTCATAATCACTATACCAGAATCACTACTTCTGTGAAGACAGTTTTCACTTTCGTGTTATACCGATTCCTATGATAGAGGGATCAGTCATGTTTTTTTCTTTGTCTTCTGATCATGTGTATTTCTTCGACGTCATTTCCGTGACGGAAATACGTCACTGAAATCTTGGTGGACCCCTCGGCATAAAACACTTTCGTGTTAAAAGAAAAGCGCCCGCGTCTCAATTATCACTCACGGTGAGGTCCTTACGAAACAAATATTTTGTCTCGTTTACGCTCGCATCGAAGGTGCTGAAAACTCGGAGCACTACTATGAAGAGCTGTGGAGGGCACATCGGTCCTTTGTTTTGCAGATCCTACCAGCTCTTCTAAACATGTGTCATGATGCACTCCGCCCACCATTCGCATCTATTCGTTGACAGTAGTGCATGTGCACAGCACGCGCTGTTGTATTACTGTTCGTCGGCACGTTTCCCTCGTGGTTGGAAGTTGACTCGTTTGTTTTCTACAAAGCCTTACATTTACGGGGAAAGTATTTTGATAACGTATTAGCAGCGTAGCTTTCGCTACAGCGCTTGCATCGTCCTCCACGGCGTCAGCTGCACCGGCTTTAAGTCACGATTGTAGCACGTTAATTAGACACACGGGGGGCCATCGAAAGCACCGAGTCGCCGCCTGCTTGCGCGCATTATCAGGCCATACCGCTTCTATAAGTAATGAGCTTCAAAGCAAAAGGGAAGCACACGCGGTGCTCACAACAAAAACGCGTGGTGAAAAAAGCGCAGGAAACTCGGTGTTCCAGCAGACGACATAACCCGACATCATATGAGTGACGTCACGACGTAGGTGGCACCACGTTATGTCCTCGAGGCCAATATTGGCTAAGTAACCTGGTTGAGTATAGGCTAAGTAACTGCAGCGCTACAGAGTCGTTAAACAGCCCATCTGTGAAGCTACGTAATTGAGTTAAGATGTGGCTGCAAGACAGGCCCCTAGCCAAAAAGGTGCCCGCTAGACCCCCCCCCCACACTCACTTCCCTGAAATCAGGATTAAAAGGTGTGTTTCACCGAAAATGTATAATGAAATTCTGAAACAGCCAAGGCCTACGGCAAGTAGGCCTTCTGCCTTCTCTTGGAATCCAGTCAGTTACCCTTAATGACCAGCGGTTATCCTGCCTACGCGCTTCGTGGACGGCCCAAGTCCATTTCTTCTTCTTGATTTCAACTATGATGCCCTTAACCCCCGTTTGTTCCCTGACCCACTCTTCTCGCTTCCTGTCTCTTAAGGTTACACCTATCATTTTCCTTTCCATTGCTCGCTTCGTCGTCCTCAATTTAAATTGAACCCTCTTTGTAAGCCTCCAGGTTCCTGCTCCGTAAGTAAGTACCGGTAAGATGCAGCTCTTATATACGGTCTTCTTGAGGGATAGTGGTAGACTACCATTCATGATGCCCAGTGCGCCATAAATCATCATAATTTCTGTGAAATGTATATAACAGCAAATAATTACAAAGGCATTGTCGAGTTCTCTTAAATTCTGCTAGGTGCTTCTCACCACAGGCTACTTAACAAAATCAATATAATCTCTCTTAGGCCTATTGCCACAGCAATCCCTGCTTTATGCCCTAATTGAAAGTGTTGGTGTTTCGAAGCTGATTGCCAGCATGGTAGTAGATGTCAAATTGGAAGTAGGGTACCGGTAAATAAACACCTTAACAGTAGACCTAATTAAAAAAAATGTATGCAAAATGGCGTATTATAAAAAAAAAAAACGAAGTGAATGCAACACGGTTGGTTCAAGGGATCTTGAACAAAGTCATGTTCAGAGACTAGCTTCAGTTAAACAGCAGCATATGTGCGTGTGGTTGTGTGTAGGGCAGCCTAGTTTATCGAGCTATATAAACATCCGATGCAGTTGGTTTACTTGCACGTTGCTACTGTTAACAACCGACATGCATACATGACTTCCTTAGCTCATCTTATGTTTCGAGACGACCACCCGGACAAACAAACGAACGAACAAACAAACAAACAAACAAACAAACAAACAAACAAACAAACAAACAAACAAACAAACAAACAAACAAACAAACAAACAAACAAACAAACAAACAAACAAACAAACAAAAAGAAACGCTCAGACAATCTGGCACCAAGTTGTTTGCCCAGCACGTGTTCCCTTTTTTTTAAACTGTGAGCAATACATAACACGTCCGCCTCGGTGGAACAGTGGCTACGGTGCTCGGCAGCTGACCCGAACTACGCGGGTTCGAACCCGGCCACGGCGGTCGCATTTCGATGGAGGCGAAATGGCAGAGGCCCGTGTACTGTGTGATGTCAGTGCACGTTAAAGAACACCAGATGGTCGAAATTCCCGGAGCCCTCCACTACGGCGTCTCTCATATTCATATGGTGGTTTCGGGACGTAAAACCCCAGATATTATTATTATTATTATTATTACAATATCCTTCCAGGAAATAAAATAGTGTAGTCATTACTGTAAGGGCTGCTTCCGTAGAATGACTTCGTGTAACCCTTCCGCTGCCGCAAAAGAAAAAAAATAGACGTGCGAAATTACCAAGAGTTATTTCGCTGAATCCGTAGAGCTCTCTTTTTCTGAATAAAACGGTACCATTCTTTCAATTAAATGGCATTCCTTTATTTCTCTAATCGCGTAGAAAAAAAAGTCACAGTTTCAAAGCAAGGGTGAAGCAGTGAATGCGATAGCAACAAATTCTAATGTTAATCGAAGTGAGGCTGGCAGCTAACTCTTTTGGATCCGATCTCACGCAACTCTACAAAATGCTGGTTTAAGAGCGCACGACCGCTCCAGGGACACTGTTCGCACAATGTCCTCGCGTTGGGAGCGGAGCACGTAGGAGCCAGCCGCCCGCTGTCGGCTGCTGAGATTGCGAGATAACGCGTGCGCCAGCGACGACCGCGCTCGTAAAACCTAAGGTCGCAGTGGCTGCATGAGGGACACCCCCCCCCCCCCCCTCTCGCGTCTTTCCGCGCTTGTTAAAGACGCGCGGGGCGTTTCCTCTGTTTGAGCATTCCCCGGCTCGTCGAACAGGCGGGGGGGATCTTATCGCATACGCCTCGGAGCGGCGGAGGTGGGCCGGCTCGTTTGATGTTCGCTTCAGCGGCGTTTGTCACCCCCGCTTCCGCACTGTTACCCGCGGGTATTTTTCTTCGTGACTTTTACATATATATATATATATATATATACATATACGGGACATGACGGCAATAATCAGCCGAGATTGTCCATATATTTGCTATTGCAATAAAATAACTAGAAGGTGGCTTCACCGCGTGGCAATGCAATGAAGATTGGTAATGAAATGAAAGCCAAGATGCATAATGCCCCAACATGGCCAAGTATGGCCATCTAGCGTCAAGAAACAAAAGCATGACGAAGATAGTCTTCATGGGTTTCGTGTGGGACCAATTTTAGTTGATGACGAGTTTAGTCGTGATCGGTCATTTTGTTAGAGAATCTCTCGCCGACTATACTTACATTATACTTATATTATACTATTGTATTATAATAGTATAATATAAGTATAATATATAATATACTTATTTATACTATTATACGACGACTATACTTATATTAAAGGTTACATGGAGACGAAATGCCGTCATTGGCTCTAGTGATTGTCGATGAATGAGTGGGCCGAAAAAATTACCTTCGAATTCATGCTTTCATGACTGAAGTATAGGTGTCGCCATACTTGCCAGTAGTTCCTCTATTGCTTGTGTATATCTCCGCGTACCAAACGTGCACAGCGTTCCTTCAGATTGTCCACTTCTAAGGGAGACTTATCTGCAGTCCTGATTGTCAGATTGTACAATTAAGCACGTAAATAGCTTATGCGTACTAGGATTCACCACGCAATAACCCTTAAGGCTAATCGAAAATTTTCTAACGGCGTTGGTTTGGCGTTTTCATTTCAGCTCGTCTTCGCTGTTGTGTATATTTTCGCTAACGCGGTGGCGGACGGATACATGTACCAGGCACTCGTGCATGGCGGAGCGTACGGGGACTACGGCGACTACTACGGAGACCTAGGAGGAATGTGCGGCCACCTGCCGTGCTACGTCGCATCTGGCATGGGTTACATGGGCGGTAGAGGGCAAGCTGTCGGCTTGGCGGCACATATGCCAGCACACATGGGCCACGGTCCCCTGCTCGGCCACCACGGATAGAACTTTCGATTGAATGTGCGGAATAAAGTAATAAATACTAATTACAACTTACGAGAAAAAAAAGGTTAACAGATCGGCGTTCAGCACCCAACCGTTGTTTACTACACAGCGGTGACCTAACGGTAAGAACATTGCAAAACGATCGATAGGTGGGCTTGCTGGTAACTCATATTCGTTCGGCGCGCATCGTTCATTGTGTGTTCCTGAGCTCCCAGTTCGCTGAACGCATAAAGGTAAATAGTGAGGTGAGGGGCCACAGTGAAAACTCCTGTATGTTGATGGGTAATGCATGGGTAAGTATGAGTGCTTGCACCTCCCTCAGGGCCGTAACTAGGGAGGGGGGGGTTGAGGGGGTTCTGACACCCCCCCGAAATTTTTTTATGCCTTAATTTTTTGGGTGATTCTAAGGTGTTTACACGCCTTCACATCGACCACCAGTTGACAAAGTTGGCCGTTCAGCACATAAATACCCCCCCCAAAAAAGATTCCTGGGTACGGCCCTGACCTCCCTCACCCTTAATTTGTTGTGGGAAAGAGCGCGAACGACCAGGACAGTAAAGGCACACATACAACCACACGTAGAGCTGCGCCTTTACTGTCCTGGTCTGTCGCGCTGTTTCCCACGATATGTTCAACCAACTAGCCGACAAGTTGACCCTTCATTTCTCAACATACACTTTTTGATTCTCGTTTACCCGAAAAAAAGTGCTCGTCTTTGAGCATGAATTTCTCCGGTTTAGTTTTTGTTGAAATGATGAATTCAAGAGGCAGGCGGGCGTATTTATGGCGGTGCCGGTTAATTCTTGTCGCTGGGCAAATTGAACATCATATACTTTAGAAAAACAAAAAAACAAGGAAAACGTCACGAAACAACAATCAGTAGAATAGCCATCTCCAGATGCCGTACAAATGAACAGCTCACAAATAAATAAGTCTAGTTCAATAGTTCAATAAGGAAAGCAAGTATTTGTGTCAATGCGTAAAGTGTAATGTAAAGTCAAATGTGTATTTGACGTTATGTTTCACTTTATAGTACTTGAAAACCGCAGGCAAAAGTAAGTTCCCAAAACGTAGAAAACATGATCGTAAAGTGACATTGTTTTTACGTAACATTTATACCACTCATTTAGCCTTCAGTATCGGCTAAAACTGAATGTTTCCCAAAAATATTTGCGCCTCGGGAAAGCTTTCTCAAATTGACAGGCATTTCTTTTTGAACACCCGCTGTTATTCATAGACCAAGTATATTTTCTTTTTCTTTTTAACAGCGAAACTCTTCTTGGTCGTGGCTTTCATGACCGGGGATCCTTGTACATTGTAGACAGTAGTGGGATGTACCCACTTTCCGTGGGTAAATCCCACTACTGATATGTGCCACTCCTCCCACTTCACAGACCCACTTCGCGCCACTTCATGCCCACTTCATACCCGCTTCATTCAACCCAGCTCATTTCACTTGATTCAACCCTGTATACTGCATGCTAACAGCTTTTTTAGATGTGAAGCATCTTATGGCGAAGCTTAATCCGGTGGTGGTGGTGTGCCGCGTGCCCACCCTTTACTGCGCATGCGCAAACCCTTTAAAAAAATAAAAATAAGAAACCTCCTCTCCCCCTCTCTCTCCTCTAGGCATCCCTCCCCGCGGTAATCACACCCTCACTGCGCATGCGCCTCCCCTCCTCTCTCTCCTCTTACACTACCCCCTCTCTCATCTAGGCATCCCTGCCCGCGGCGTCTACACTCCCACTGCGCATGCGCGTCCCCCCTCTCTCTCCTCTCCTACGCTCCCCCCTCTCTCCTCTACGCATCCCTGCCCACGGCGTTCACACTCCCTCTGCGCATGCGTGTCACCCCCTCTCTCTCCTCTTCTACGCTCCCCCCTCTCTCGCCTCGCGACGCCGACGCAGGCAGCGTCTGCTAGCGAGTTTCTTGGTTGAAAAAACCGACTGCTCGTGCTGCACAACCTTTCACTGGCCACCCCGTATATATGGCAATGGATCTTGACCTCCAAGGTGGTGCCGGTGGGAGATTTCTCCTGTGCGTTGTTGAACAATAAAAAAAACTTGCCCATCTCCCGCTAAAGGAGACCATGTGTGGATGCGAAGCAGCGGGGAGATGGTTAGCTTGAGCGGGAGAATCGTCGCTGCTGTCGTTTCGCGGCGCTGCACAGGAGAGACAATGAGGCGCGCTCCGTCATTTTCATACCGCGGAATTACCGTGGTGCTCTCAGCGGAGTATGCAGCTGTCGCACCACCTGTCGTGCGCGCCGCTCAGTAAAGGATTCCTAGAGGAGAGAACGGGGGGGGAACCGTAGGAGAGGAGAGAGAGGGGACGCGGGAGCCGCTCCGTAGAGTAGAGGATTCCTAGAGGAGAGAAAGGGGGTGAGCGTAGGAGAGAGGACGCGCATGCGCTGTGGGGATGCGGGCTTCGTGGAGTAGAGGATTCCTAGAGTAGAGAAAGGGGGGTGAGCTTAGGAGAGAGAGAGGGAGGGGACGCGCTGTTGGGGTGTAGGACGCGGGACGCGGGCGCCGCTCCGTAGAGTAGAGGATTCCTAGAGGAGAGAAAGGGGTGAGCGTAGGAGAGAAGAGATAGAGGGGGAGGGGACGCGGGAACGAGGGACGGACTAAGCCTCCCCCCTCCCAAACACATGCAACCAAGATCAACGAATGGAGTCAACCTGGGCGACAGACACCACCTGCCTAGCCATTGCTAAGCAGCCTCTCTGTGCTCTCGGCCATGACTCTGGTGACTGTAGTGGTGGTTGACGGCCTTATATTGCACTACAGTGTTCTGGTTCGCATAGTGGGTGCTTCCCTACTTCATGAATGTGGCCGGACGCGGGACGCGGGACGCGGGACGGACGCGGGAGGGACGGACATAGCCCCGAGCACAAGATGCTTCGCATCTAAAATTCGCAGCGTGCGCGTTAACTAAAAGCGGAGTGCGGGTCTCTGTGTCCAGTCGGAGTCTTCTGTCTTTCATTGCCCATTAGCAGCGATTGGCATGTTCCAGTAGGAAACACTGCTCCATCACTGCCTGCTTTGCGCCTCCCCAGTTTTTTCTCCTGCGCAACGCTGCGATGAGCGCTAGCGTCAACGCCGCCGCCAGTGTAAGCGTTAGCGCCCGCTGCTTCACATCTACACATGGTTCCCTTTAGCGGAAGATGGTGTAATTTTTTTTTCAAACTCAATATTCTTTTATTTAAAAGTACAAAATATGCTCTCAGTAGATTCCATTTTGTAGCACATTTCGTACATTTGAGAACAGGATGTTGTACATCTTCTGAATGACCGTAAGATCACTGAACCACTTTAATTGTCACGTATAAGAGAATCGCATAAATGTTGTACCGCAGGCGATGCCCCAACGTTTCAAACTCTGTTTTCGCTCAGATAAGAAGGAAGTTATTTTTGGTTTAAATACAGGTCTTTAAAGCATCTTAAAAGCCAAATCTTGCAGTGTTAATCAAAATAGCTGCTTTTGCTGAGACTCAATATGTCTGTTTAGACATTTTTTAATGGGTGAAAAAGGAAGATTGATTTTCTCTATACATGTGCGCCCGATTTGCACCTCCTTCCGCTGAAGCGTTACCGGGGATATCACAATGTCCTTAGGTCCATTGAAATGCATTTAGGTTGTCCAATGTGCTTGTTTTTATGTGTCCTTTGAGCGTCTCATACATTAACACATATGCAGCGTAAATAATTATTCTCGTAGCTTCGTAGTGATGAGAGCGCGTCTTGCGAATCCAAAAAAATAAACGCTTTTTTTTTGCGCATTTGCTGAAGATTTTATGAAGCTAGCACTTAGAATGGGAGCATATTTAATTTCTTATCTGCGCTTTCTTTAAAAAAAAAAAGCTTTCGTGAATTTTGCGCCCACTGCTATACATCAAAAGTTTGCCTGAAACGAATGTGGTTTACCAAAAAAACACCGTAGTTTGAAAATACTTTTCTCGAAAAGGACCACTTCTAAATTTTTTAAAATCTTCCTGAATGTAGTGAAGAACAAGACGTTGTCTACCATTCTTGAAAAAAAACGTAGCATTGTTTCAGTTGCTAACAACTTATAATGCGTCAAGTGTGACCAACTCAGCCTAGCGGCCGCGCCATTGATTATGTGCTGCAAATCGTATACAAGTAGTTCAGTATAACTGTGCGCGACATAATCACGCAGCAGCCGTTATAAAACAACAAATGGGCAGCCAGGTTCCATGGTGCGGCCAAGCTTTGTCTTGCGATCAGCCGCTTGGAAAACTTGAGCAGACGACCTGTAACGGACGGCCGCTCGAGGCTGCGGCCGCTCTAATTACTAGTGCCGCTTCGATTGCGGGCGAGCCCCGGTTGCGCGTGAAAACGGCGCCCAGAGGGTGAATAATATAAGGAATTTATCAATGTGAAAAAGTAAATGCCGTTAATTGCCAACAAGGTTCCATATTGTACAATGAAAAACGCAGCCGGGTAATATTGTAGTGAGGGTCTTCAGCGCTTCTGGAAGATCATTGAACACTTGTTGTCGCTGGAGACAACGTTTGGGAAATGGGTCTTGTCTTCTTAAGGGCAGTTGCTGGCTTGAAGAAGACAATACCACTTGTGGAAAACGTGGACTCGATGTGACACCCCCTTTTCAAGGATTCTCCATCTCTTCGAGAGTGTTTTGCCATCTTATGAGACAACATTCTGCGCCGTTTGTTTAGTATTTTCGGGGAGAAGCAAGTACGTAGTAGGCGAGAACGATGCTTTCCCCATATATAAAACGGAGCCTCCGAAATAAGTGATATTTGTTGGTGGTGCAGAATTTTCTACTGTACAATTTATTTCTATATACAGAACTGCACATTTCAGCCGTGGTAGCCGTGACCGTGTCCGTAGCTGATGACTTTGTATCCGTATCCGTGGCCGTAACCCCCCATGGCCGTAGCCTCCGTGACCATATCCTCCGTAACCTCCATAGCCTCCGTAGCCGCCATATCCACCGTAGCCTCCATAGCCACCGTGACCGTAGCCGCCGTATCCCCCGTAGCCGCCGTATCCTCCGTAGCCGCGGCCGTAGCCTCCATAACCACCGTAGCCACCATAACCACCGTAGCCACCATAACCACCGTAGCCCCCATAGCCGCCGTAACCTCCATATCCTCCGTGGTAGCCGGCCATGGCGGTCGCAATCACCACGCAGAGGGTCAGCAAGGACAGCTGAAAAGGATTTAACATGTTCACTTGACCCCGACATCTAGACAAATGTTTGCTCGTATCGCTAACGCGCCACGTCAGCGGTCATCTACTGTACCTATATGGAACGGTTTTTCTGGCTTCGAAATAAAAAATTGAATTAATTGCGACTCACATTTCTGTACAAATGGCAAGCGCATAATTAACCGCCAGTCCTGTTTGGTCTTGTTTTCGTTGTATCGCGCTGTTTTCTACTATGAATTATTCATGTTAACGATACACGTACTGATTCGTCGTGGTCATGGATAACGTGCGATTTCATCACAAGCTGACTGTGTTTCTTATATCGCCGATCATGCACACAAACGCGTAATTGAGCTTAGAAATGCACTGGCATTCCAACAACCAGTCACTAGAAAAAAAAAAGATGCAGAGTTTTATGCTGCGGCTGTGCAGGGGCCTCGGTCAGTCGATACGCGCCTTTAGGTCTTGCGCTTTCCTTGAACTGCACACCGGAAGGAAATAAGGTTCATGATAAAAGACGGCAGTCATGTAACCACGGGCACAAGAGAGTAATCAGGACAGCGCAAACGTCGATGTGTTGCCCTGAATTCTCTCCTGCGTCCAAGTTTGGTCACCTACCGTTTTTCTTTCATCGCGAATCCCCGCCAACTAGTTCAGCGTTTCTGTCATTCTAAGAAATAAATATCCAGTTCATTTCAACATCGCAATACTTCATGGCGAAACCGTGCGAACCACGAGACATGGGAAACAATACATTGAACTATAGGCACGAACAAAGGAAAAACATGAAATTGCGATAATGATTCATTCGGGTCAAGTTTCGTGTTGACGAGCATTTTCAGATTCCCCTCCGTTGCTCGAATATAACGTTAATAATAACTGTTGGGGTTTAGCGTCCAAATACCAGGACATGATTATGGCGGACGCTGTAGTGGGAGGCTGCGGAAATTTCGACCAGCTGGTGTTTTTTAACGTGCACCTAAATTCTAAGTACACGGGCCTCAAGCATTTTCCGCCTCCATCGAAAATGCCGCCGCACCGCGCAGTGGCCGCGGGATTTCCATTCTGCAACCTTCGGGTCTGCAGTCGAATACCATAACCGCTGGACCTCTGTGGCAGGTCGAATATAACGTTATCTGGACAACAGCACTGAGCCACGATTTCGTAAAAGACAAACATTTCATGCCTAAGCTTCCTGGTGCTGCGTATGCAAATCTGAGAATTCTACATATCTGCTGTCAAAATTACAAATGTAGTGACGACCTTAGGTGAGGAAACTTTTGACTCCGATGTTAACCGATTTTCTTGAAAAATTCCGCGTTCAGACAAACATTTACTTAAATATTCTTCTCACTCTTACATACAATGTAGCGAAACACGAGTTAGCGTTCACGAGGGATTCTAGAGTTTCTATCTTACCGAGGCCTTCATGTTTCTGTCGTTTAGGCTGGTGGGCGATGCGGGTTATCCGAGAGCGGTCCTTTGCACTGCAGGCAAAGATCAGTCGGTGTGTCGACATGGACCCGATAGTGCCCGTATATATACCACAATCCCCCCTCACTTCGTATTCTACCTCCTTTCTTTCAAAATGCTTCAGTCAAAGCGTCATACCATGTAACGGGAAACCTTAGAGAAAGGAGAATATACAACCGCAATTTTGTGGCTAGACTGGAGAAATTGGCGGAAGCATTTTGCTACCCTGTCCGATAGATCTTTTCTTGTCTGCTTCATTCTATTTCTCGACCACGCTTGTGGCTGATGAATCAAAACAAAATTTCTCGAAATGCAATAAAAATAAAAAAGGACACCTCTACCAGCGCTACACTGACAGTCGTAATTGCGGTGTTGCTTCTAGATCGAGGTAAGAAATAAAACTTCAAAGCATCGCAGCATGCAGCGAGGCTTTTGTTGCAACGCTAAGTCCTCTCACGTTTCCGGTTGAGCGCCAGCAACCGAACGGGTTGTGTTAACCTTGTCCCTTTCCCCAATTCGGCCAGACCTCTCAGAATGTCGGCATCGGGCGCGCCGCCCGTGGCCGATGGCCCGTTACCGAACTGGCGGCCGCGCCCACATTGTTCTCAAAATCTGGACACCGTTGATTGTCCGGCGCGCGCGTGCGCGCTCACACGCCGCCTATTTTCAATCACCTTTATCCCTCGGCATTGTGTAAGTAGCAGCAAAAAGAACAAAACGCTGTCGTTTTTCAAGGTGGGTATAGCCTAGGCGCGCAGTTCGTTTGTTGGGTGACGTTGATACGCACTTCGAACAAACCCGGCGGCTGAATATGTGGACGACGTAAACGCTGCCTGCCTGTTTACTAGGGAGTTGGGCGATCGGTTCAGTGAGGCTCTATCGAGATACTGCGATTGCGCAGCTGTCAAATTAGCCATTGCTATGAGCCAATGTCGCAATTGCGCCCTGGGTGCCGCCTGCAGGCTTCTATACAAGGACCAGCTGCTGCGTGCCCCGTTTTAAAAGGAGGTTATTCTGTGCAGTAGATATGACCTACTTTGATAATGAACGGGATACCTTATGTGCGAAAACTTATGCGTTCCAATAATCACACATCCACAGGTACAG